>WUAW01001632.1:2726-16252 GCA_017165845.1 Thaumetopoea pityocampa | reverse complement strand
TAACTACATCGTGTATTTTAGGGCCCTCAATCAGACAACACGCACAAGGATGATATTGTCTACGGAAACTCTCAATATGAACTTTAACACCTTGAGTAATAAGAACATGTTGGCTCAACATCAAGTGCGGACATGAAGAACACGACAGTCAACATCGCCACCCTGTTGCGTAGTATCTTATCTAAATTATGGTCTGGAGATGAATATACGGCGCTGTTTAAGCTGTCTATGTGTAAACATCTAATAAATTTTACAATAAAAAAAAAATCTTCAGACTCTAACGTGATTTATTCCGTTGTTTAGTCTACCGACCCGCACTAGACTAGCGTGGTAGACTACGGGCTAATTCCGCTCTTTATTAGGGGAGGTCAGTACTCCTGTAATGAGGACTAATATGGACTGAAGATAATATTTCCATCAGAATAGTTTTGAATCAGTAGGATGAATGGGAATATTCTTAGAAGACAATAAAGTCGAGTGAAGGTGTTTGAAAAGAGCGCCCAAGAAAATCATCATCAACCTCTCTACTGTCCTACTGAAGGGGACGGGTCTCATCTTAAAATAATTAAACGATAGTCCATCATGCTGGCCTAATGCGAGCTGACAATAAAAAAAAATTACGTTGATAATGTTTTAAAACGGATTAAAAGTTGTAGTAGGCGGGCACATAGTTCGCAGAACGACGTTAGAGTTAGACGTTAGAGTTCTAAGGTTCTGGAGAGAGCGAGCAATGGAAAGAGTTTTCCTGCGAGACAGGATTCGTAATGAGATAATTCGAAGAAGAACTAGAGTCGCCGATATAGTTCAAAGGATTACAAAACTGAAGTGGCAATGTAGCTCTAGTAGCTCGCAGACGTTGGGGTCTTAAAGTGCTGGAGTGGCGACCCCAAACCGGAAAGCGTACTACGGGTCCACCTCCGACTAGATGGATCAATGACCTGGTGAAGGTCGCAAGCAATCGGTGGATGCAGGTGACTCAGCCGCTCGGTGTGGCGATCATTAAAGGAGACCTATGTCTAGCAGTAGACGTACATATGTGGGCTGATATGATGAATCCGATTAAATTTCCCTCCGAAATAGAATCTGTAAAAGAACCAGAGTCACCAATGCGCTCCAAGGATTAGCAGGAAAGGAAGGAAAGAAACGCATCTACATAAGAATCGTAATAGTACTGTCATCTGTCTCGAATCTTTTCTCGAATCAAATCCAACTCCGTGTGCTGAGTGGCTATTTTCTATCAGGTGGGTAAAGTAATTATTAGCTACATCGATCATATAAGAAATAAATATTAAAATAACCATATTATCACACAATTAACCAAATTGCACCTACTTTTTTTGTTGTAATTTACTACCTTAAGGTTTACTGGTAGAAAATGTATTGCAAGGCATTAAGTCCGTCTGTACGACTGTACGTGTTTTATGTATGAAATGTAAATAAATAAATAAAATTATCATTACTTACATTATCATCATCAGTTTGAGGAAGTCCACTGCTGGACATGTCACAATCCCCATGCTTGCCAGTCGTCTTGGGGATCGCAGTAGATTTTGATTGAATAACAGGATAACGGTGTACCCGATTTTCTCGTACATTCCTCAGCTGGTTCCCACAGCATCCAAGGGAGAGATGGAGTGACGCTATTATTATACCAGCGCCACACTATCAATACATATATTAAATATTTATTCAAATAATAAAGTCACTATCAAGCTAAATATCTAAGCGGATAAACTCGTGACTGCATCAGTGTCCGTTGACGTCTAGATGTCGCTGGTATGTTTACCTTCAGTAGACTGTATTAACTGTGAAGACGGTTCAATGAAATTCCTTAATATCCTTATAGATGCAAAGCATCCGAAGTGTGGATAATCCGAATCCAGCTTTCCTATGGTTACTCTTCTGAGGTAGTTAGCTGAACACAAGGCGACTGTGGATGCACGTCTTTTATTAAAGTGTAATTCCCACCCCTCGGAGTCGCATTACAAATTTTAAAAACATTATTAGATCATCTGTTTGGTGATATGGACCGTAGATATTTTCTGTTGTAACTCTTTACTATTATCATCATCCCCAGACCATACCGTCCCCACTACAGGGGCACGGACCTCCCCTGATCAGGAGGGGGATTAGGCCATAGCTACCGCGCTGGCCTAGTGCGTATTGGTAGACTTCACACACCCGTACGGGCATGCAGGTTCACTCACGAAGTTTTCCTTCTCCGTTAAGTACATTGGTGTCTACAATGTAGACCGTACATGAATTACACATAATAACTCAGTGGTACGGGACCAGGATTCGAACCCACGGCCCTTCGATCGTAAGCCGTGTCTAAAACCACTACACTACCAATGCACTATTATGTATACAAATATATAGTGGATGCTGTGAGAATAAGAACAGAATTATCCTGTTATTCAAGCGTGGAGATTATGACAAATCCCTCCCTTTTGAGGAGGAGGCCGATCTCCAACAGTGGATTTCCATTGGCTAATAGAGATGAGATAAATTAATTCATATAACTCTGTAAAATAAATAGTGCTTCCGAAATAAATTCGTATAGAATTGTAACAAAATAACAAAAGATGGCGCCAGTTGAGCTCATCATATCCAAGCGTACGGCTCATGCGAGTTTTAAAAATAAATAGGCGTGCTATAAATGAATTTCAAATTGATTTAATATAAATGTTACAAAATAATTATATGCGTGATTAAACCAGGAATTCTGTTTAATGGTCTGTTATGCTAACACAAAGGTAGCCCATTTCAGGCTGTATGATCAAAACGTATAGAATACAATTATAGTCTGTGACATATGTCACAGTTCTCAGCATAGATATCTTTTAAGTTTCCCTGTTAAACGAACGGCAAAGGGATCCAAACCCATACAGCCTTGTCTGATGTAGTTATGTATTTTTACAAGCTTATAAAATACTGTTATGTCTCATTTTATTGCTTCTATGGGAGTTTTAACGTTAATCGGACGATTATCACGTTAACGAAATTCCCACAGGCTTACTGCCTGGAAAAAATACGGTGACTGCAATGTTAGTCACAATATTATTCCAACGTTTCAATATTGTTCACGATTATTAAAGATTGATACACAAATCAAACCAAATTTACTATCACAACATACTAATATGAAATACTAAAATAAAACTTCAATTGATACTTCACTTAGGTTGCCGCCAAAACTCCTTTAGCACAGATAATATATTTATTACTACATATTTTTTAAAGTGCCCAATATAGTCGTCTAACTAAATGCACGCATTTATTTTCTGCTCTTTGATATCCAACTATAAAAATCACTAAAATGCGCTATTTGTGTTTTGAACACTGAATAGTGGTAATCTATGATAAAAATAGCATTAGTCATTTTGACGCCGGGACGAAAATAAAAGTGTTTCTCTCTTTATTTTCAAGACGGAGTCAACAAGGGTGGTCCTTTCACTACAAAGCTTAACTGTTATCGCGTTAGATACTTGCAGCATCATGCACATCACATGTCTGTCAGAATATCTCGTTCTCACCTCATGACAAAGCAGTCTGTTTAAATGAGTTAGAAAAACAAACTTTTTATGTCGGTGTAAATTGAGTTAGATACGAGTTTTTCCTTAAAATATATACAGCTGTGAATTGAGATGTATAAAACATGGTTTATGGAGGATATATGATGATGTTGTGGTATTAGGGGAAAAGGTACGATTCATCTATCAACAACTGACTACTTATTTCAAATTTTCAATGACATGGCTCAGTTTGTATCTATTACTGTTATAAAATTCTTAAATGTCAAATTTAAAAACAAACTCCTCAGATCGACTAATTAAGGGCTTCTGAAACCAAATCCGTCGATGTTTGTGTGTTTGTTTGTTTGTTTGGGTTTCACGGAGAAATCAGCTGGTAGATTTTGGTTAAACTATTACAGTCTTAAAGATACTATTCCGACTTAATTAATGCGGCATGTTTCATCAAAATCGATCCGATAGAATTTAAGATAGAGCTTGATCCCTGTTTTAATAGCCGCCGTTAAGGTACGAGAGCTCAAGTAAAAGTGGTTAATTAACTTTATATAAATATGTGTAATATGTGACGTAGCTCAAAGGATTGCAAAGCTGAAGTGGCAGTGGGCGGGGCATATAGCTCGCAGAACCGATGGACGCTGGGGTCTCAAAGTGCTGGAATGGCGACCCCGAACCGGAAAGCGTAATGCGGGTAGACTCCCGACTAGGTGGACCGATGACCTGGTGAAAGTCGCGGACAAACGGTGGATGCAGGCGGCCCATAGCCGCTCGGTGTGACGATCATTGGAGGAGGCCTGTGTCCAACAGTGGACGTCTGTGGGCTGATATGATGATGATTAAATATGTGATTGTTAGGGGATTTCGTATGTAGCGGAAAACCGAGATTAATGCAGGTGGAGCCGCGTGCAAAAGCTAGTATAAAATAAACACAAATAAATTATACAATTTAATATTAAATTTAAATTATAATTTAATAGTAGAATAAAATTTTCTTTTACATGTATGTTGTAAACCCATGCGTGCGAAAGAACATGTGCAAAATCTGTCGATTCATCCCCTATTTCCTTGACATCACAGAATTCAGGATGATATCTCGAGGATATGGTGTGCTGTACGTGTGTGGCGCCGGCATTACAATAGATGTGCCAGGACAATGGGCAGCAGCGTCAGCATGTTATTGAATCATAATCTACTGCGACCTCATAGAGACCTGCCGTGCGTGGAAATTATGGCAAATTCCCACTTTTAAGGTAGAAGCCCATGCCCAGCAGTGGATTTCCATGGATTTAGTTTCAGAAGCCCCTAATCAGTCGGTCTGAATAGTTTCTTTTTAAATATCTGTGATTTACAAATTTTGACATTAAGTTTTATAATAATATAGATAGATAAATTATTTGAATTTGTAAATAAAACGTTTAGATCAGAAAGTCTTATCGCAATATGCGAAGGATTAAATCGATAGAGCCTTTGATCTCTTCGTAATCCTCGACGTGTTATTTACTGCAGGGCATCGTAATAAACTGGCGAGTACGGAACGCTATAATATAATTTATATCTTCAGTCACGCCATACCCCGGGAAAATCTTGCTTATTAGTGAATTAGGGATGCCCCATTTGCACGCACGCATGACACGCGCGTAATGATATTGCACGTGTTAATGAAATGGTATTTCCTTTCTCTTTTCTATTATAGAAAAACATGTTGAGTAATTAGGTTCTGATATGATTTTATTCGTAACTAGCTTTTGCCCGCGGCTCCGCCCTCGTGAATGTCGATTTTTCGATACATAGGAAATCCCAATTCAATCATACATTTACATGAAAATCCTAGGAAACACTTTTACTTGACCTCTCGTACCTTAATGGCGGCTACTAAAACAGGGATCAAGCTGTATCTTCAATTCTACTGGACCGATTTTGATGAAACATACCGCATTATTTAAGTCGGAGTAGTACCCTTAAGACAGAAATAGTTTAACCGAAATCTACCAGTTGATTTTGCGTAAAGCCCGAACAAACAAACATCGACGGATTTGGTTTCAGAAGCCCTTAATTAGTCTATCTGAGTAGTTTGTTTTTAAATATCTTTGATTTTTGAAAATTTGACATTTAACAAATTTATAATAGTATAGATTATAAGCAGCAGTGTAGCGATGTACTTCACTATATAGTACCACACATCCTCAACAGATGGCGCCACTCTTGAGTGACGACATTAAAAGTCTGCATCACGCGCATGAAGTTTGATAGCGACTTAGCGTATACACAACGTCCCGACATCTTCCGTAAGGACAGTGGCAGGCCCCGCCAGACATAACACCCGTCTGGTCGGAAGATCTTCCCTTTTCCGATACTGCCACTCCGGCTACACTTCGACCCTGTGGCTGGTGACGTAATTATCAACGTCGTCATGGGTCATAATCATATCGCTCTAAGCAGTGATAGTCTAGTGGTTAGTATTACCCAAAAAACGGTCTTACTTTTGCTTGTAAGACTGGCAAAATGATACCTAAACACGATACCCAGAATTGAGCTAGGCTTATGATATATTATCATTACCATCACATGGCGAAGCCGCGGGTTTTAGCTAATTCTATATAAACACTGAACATCCCTACTCAACTCAACTCAACTCAAGTGATAACTTGATAAGAACAGTACCTAGTTCGATAAGTAGTGGTTAGGTCTCGCAAGGGTTGCGAGTCTTGAGGTAAATCCAAAACTGGATGTGCAAGAACAATGCCAGTACTAAAGCCTGATGTACTGATGCAAGATCGAGTGAGTCTCGCGTCGGTCTTGGATAGGCAACACTACTAGAGGTAGTACCATATATGCTAAGTCTTAAATTTGAACCTCTGATTTTTCAAAATTATATGCGTATTAATAATTAACTATCATTCGCAGATAACAGTGAAGGAAATCACCATGAAGAAACCTGCATGCCTGAGAAATTCTGTCGACGACGTGTGAAGTCTGCCAACCTGCAGTAGGACAGCTTGGTGAACTATAACCAAGGGGTCAACAATCTATGACCTGCTGGTCACCGAGTGACCCATTAGATAATTCCAAGTGACCCCGCTTTAGTTTCGAAAATAAAGTATAATATATAAAAATTAAAAAGATTTGGAAAATACCAAAACATCACTGACCCAAACGTCTCCTTAATGCTCACATTTTGGTTGATTAAAAAAATGGCGTCCAAATAATGTTTATCGACCCCTGATATGACCTGGACCGAGAAGAGACCCGTGTCCTGCAGTGAGACAGTAGACAGACTGATTGTGATCATTTTAATAACAGGTAAATTATAAAATGAAAGAAATTAAAAATAAGATGAGAGTCTGAACAATTTCACACATATTGATTTATACCCCAAATTTGATTTCCCCGTGTTTTGAATACTAATTAACGATATAAATACTTACATAGATAAATACTAATATATTATCTATATAAATGAACATTTTTTTATAATAATATTTCTATCTGGAATAGCTCTAGCATAGAATATTGCTCTTACAAAACGATTCAATTATTGCCTATTAAACCCAATAGAGGTGGAATTCTGTGATACATTTATAGGTCAATGTTTTGTGTATAATCAACGGTGTTCTAAATATAAACACTCATACAAACGGCTTCATTATTATTATTACGGAGCCACACTTTATTTAACCAAAATAATCAAACGAGTCTTTAAATCTTTAGGGCCAATTTGGCAATGCCATCTGCGTAAAACCCACCGGGGCGTTAGTTAACGGGTGGTGACATAAAAAACGGTCCAAAAAAATGTCTTGTTTAGTCTTGCGCGGAGACAAATTAGGTTTCAAATTTCAAGGATCATTTAAAGTGAGAGAATGCCTCCCCAGCCTCTGAAAAAATTATTGAATAGGGTCTATGTTATGATTTTGCTAGTTTATGGCCACAGATTTGCTCGAATGAAAATTAAAAATAATTTTTATAATTCAACTATTAATCGAATGCCAATTTTCATCCAAATCCATCAAGGGTTTCTATTATATGGTTCGGTGTTTTAGAGTCCGATGGATAAAAATCGCATTGTCTGCACAAGTTTGTTCCATTCCGCTGTCATACGAAGAACGTCGTACTCACTGTTTGTTAAAAATAAAAAATATAAATTATAATCATCATCATCAGTT
Organism: Thaumetopoea pityocampa; assembly: GCA_017165845.1. Taxonomy (NCBI): domain Eukaryota; kingdom Metazoa; phylum Arthropoda; class Insecta; order Lepidoptera; family Notodontidae; genus Thaumetopoea; species Thaumetopoea pityocampa. Next base: position 8,562 of record WUAW01001632.1, on the reverse strand, counting down.
CTTGGAAGTCCACTGCTGGCCATCAAGCAGCACTATCCTATTATTCAATCAAAATCTACTAAACTAATTAATAAATATTTAAAGTGTTATGTTATATGTACGATTTTACATTCATAGCTTTAAGTGAACTGAGTTAAGTAAATAAATAAAAAATTATGAGTAGTGTAAATACATATATTACAACCCTTCGGTATTTCTTTGATGTAGCGACCTACTTCGCTACATAGTACCACACATTCTCAACAGATGGCGCATCTCACGAATGACAATATTATCATAGAAGTCTGAATCACGGTGGTAAAGTTTGATAACGGCTTAGCGTATATACAACGTCCCAACATCAACCGTCGGGGCGGTGGCAGGCCCCGTCAGACATAACACTCGTTTGAACGGGAGATCTTCCCTTTTCCGACACTGACACTCCTGTCACACTTCGAACAATAGCTGGAGATATCCCAATCTGATCATCAGTGTCTTCATCAACATCACTGAAACAAAAATAGCACAGAATTGTCAGATAGTTCCGAATAATAGGACCCTAAAACCCAATATCAAACTTTCACTCGTTCTCAATGAAAAAAAAAATTCTACCATTTATAAGTCAAAAGGTACAATGGTGGGTGCAATAAACGGGTTACAATTCAGCAGATGAGGGTAAAACGGAGCCAGCGGAGGTAACCCGACACTTGCTATTCAGATTCAAATGACTGGGTCTTTTATAAATCATTTGATATAGCTTTCGGAACTACTACACCGTTGCAATTTGGTGTTAGGTATCGCATAAAAACTATTATTACATACAACACAATATTTTAAATCATAAACATTTAAAAAGCTTTAAACTTCAAACAAATTAATCATCATTATCACCGGCCAGTATAAATTCACTGCTGAAGAACAGGAAAAAGGTGGAATTTGACATAATCTACACGATTGGAAAGCGTCTTGAAGATCGCAGAAGATTATGATTGAATAAGATAATAACGTTACTGCCCATTATCCTGGTACTATCACAGCGTCCATGGCAAGAAATAGAGTGACCTTATTCATATTATTCCGCAGATGTACAGCAATGATGACAGTGAATAGTAGGTTAGGAATACAATATAGTAGTCACCATGTTATGGCATATACATGATACACTGCACATTATGTACAACACGCCGAGCGGTCCCGTTATTGAAAGGACGAGAGCACTCGAGTTGTAATCAAAGGGCTCTCAACCCGTTTCCACTCGGAGGGCCTGCGGATACGGATTAATTATTAAGGACACGTGTCCTCAATACTAGAGCTTATACAAATAGTGTATTGATTAATTATGTCAAAGTACTTCCTGAACATATTCTTAAATGTTTATTAAGATTATAAATAGAAATTTCGTTTCATCTGTTGATGAACCAATTTATATACATACATACAATCACGCCTTTTTCCCGCTGGGATAGGCAAAGATCACTTCTTTCCACTTGCTACGATCCTGACATATATATGTCGCTTCTTCTACATTCATCAACGCTTTCATACAAGCTAGTCGGTTGCGAATACTCCTAACCTGGCCTTTCTTCACTGATATGAATTAAAAATTAAGTAATTAGAGTCACATCGATTGAACTATAAGCATGGTGGGGGTCGAACCCCGACCGGGTATACCGATGACCTAATTATATTATACATATATCGTGAATGTATATTATATATAGTATAGTATATTATAGATTTAACAACTGTCTGGCCGGAAGACATCCCTTCCGATACAGCCACTCATGCCGCACTTTTACTTATAAAATCTTATTGATTGAGGGAGGAATAGTGACGACAATTGGGTGCGTAAATTAAAGCATCAGTGCTTTCACTTCCAAATATATCAGCCGTGATTGAAAGTGAGTGATAAAAGAGACGGCGAAATGCGACTTTTAAATTTTAGCTCCTTAGCCCAAAGACAACCGGCGTTAGGCGTTGATCCTACTTGAATAACGATCTTCCCTCACCCTGAGGACATTCCGCTTATAAGCAGTGAGGCACCCTGTCACTCTAATTCAGGCCGTGGTGGCACGATCTTCACAAGAGTCTGTGAAAAGCTCTCTGCGAGTAAAAAGTCTGTGAAAACAACCATAGCTCGCCCAAGTTACGCACTGGTAATGTTTACGGGACTGCCATGATTGGGCATCAGGGACAATGGACCACTTTTATTTGTGCAAGCCCCAGATAATTGGCATTATCATGCCCTCGATGCGGAATAATGCTACAGGCATTTAAATTCGTAAAATTATTAAATCATCATCTAATATTATCGTCGTCAATTTGTTCATTGCTGGATATAGACTGACTCTTCCATAACGCCTCTTTCTATTTCAAATATTTTGGAATTTGCATTAGAATCTAATTACCATTTTGTAGTTCTGTGCTTGATCTCGGAGTTTTGTCTTTGATAATTCCTGATCACCCTTCCATGGCTATGGTCGTGATGTTATGTCTGTATATTACAAATGCATCAACTATATAATAATATGCTCGTACAGTAAGCAAATTAAATTAATCCGTTGTTTGACGTCTCGAGCGTGTGAGTTCTAGTGCATCTGTTCATGTATCAGCAAACAGCTTTGAACGTCTTCAGTGCTAAAGACGATGTCACATAGGAGTTCGGATTATTTTTGATTTGATCGGCATTGGTGTTTATAGGGTACGACGGGAGCTGCCACTGCCCCAACTTGATATTAGGGCATGGTAAATATACGGAGATATGATTTGATTCTTTTTTAAGGTGATTTAACTTTTATGACTACGCTAGAGCTGGTTAGAGTAACTAAGCTCAAACTTAAAACATACAAATAAACATCAACTGATTCGGTTTTAAAAGCGCTTAATTAGTCGATCTGATTAGTGTTTGTTTTAAATATATTTAATTTACAAAATTTGAAATTTAACAATAATTGTATAGTTAAGGAAAAATCAAATATTTCGTTGAGTTTGAGAGAACATCATCAGTAATCCAAATATTTTATAGTTGCATAGTTACATAATAATTGTATAGTTGCATGATTTAGTTTTTATTTAATTTATTTTAAGTTCAATTCTTCTGAGCAGCATTCGGGAAGCTAAGCAACATATTTTCGCCCAAAATCCCGGAGTACCTACAGAAGAAAGGTCTTTAAATAGTAAGTTACCTGATGATCTATGGAACAGAGATGACTTTAAGTACAGTCTTGAATAAAGTCAAAGTCATTCAACATTCTATGCACCTCTGTGCACATAAACTCCGAGCTTAACTCTTTAAGCTCGGAGTTTATGTGACTATATACGAAACGAGGCTGTCCTTAAAAGAGCAAAGGCTGGTGGCAAAATTAATACAATTAGAAAGTCTAAGAGGCAACAGGCAAACAGTAGAGAATACAGAACTGATAACTGATGGGGAAGAAAGATTTTCGAGTGGTGCCCACCTGCTAGAACCGCATATTGGGTACCAATAAGTAGATCAGTTAAAGAATGGAGATAAAAAATGCCGGCTCTTGTAGGGTTAGTCAGAAAAAAGTCTAAAACACTTAACGCAAGGTGTTAATGAGAGTTTTTGTAACCATTACCCTTAGGTGTCAGTATAGATAGAGACAGCGATGGTGAATAGAGGCGATGCTATTTCTAATTCCATTCTCTAACTGTGTAATTTATAGGTCCCATCCTGGAACTAAGGACCTTGAAAGGTAAAAGTTGGATCGAGGACTTACTGTGTCGAATTATGGGGATAGAGTTTTATCCAAAAATTAATGAATGATAGTGAATGAGGATCTATTTCAAAGACACCCGTAACGATTATGCTCACTCTTTATTTTATGCCCTATGCCCAGCGGTGGCCTTTAATAGGCTGACGACGATAGCAAACCATTTACTCACATATCGTTGTGAAGAATATTCAACTTGAAACAACGAGTGTAAACGCAGCCTAAACATCAAACCAGAATGAAGTTATTAATATATTTCTGCTATAAGGATTGCTCCACACAGTGCTGTTGCGTTTTCTATATTCGTTCCTTAATTTATGTCAAATTCATTTGACTTCATGTCATTCACTTTTGACATCTCATTAATGTGCTAAAGCGATTTCATTAGATCGTTAATTATAAATTCAACATTTTATACCACACGTCAAATCTTGGATATTGAAATAATAATATTTTTATCTATATTAATATTACAAAGGGGTAAAATTTTTGTTTGTAAATTTATATGTAGGGGGTAATCTCCAGAACTAATGATCCAATTCTAAAAAAAAATTCACTGATAGAAACATTGATCTATTATTATATATACTAGATATATATGATATACTAGATATATATGATCTAAGGGTAGAAAGCAACATTATTTCTGAGTGCCATAGACTATAAATTATATTTATATCATACATATTAGCCATATTAGACTATAAATTATATTTATATCATACATATCATACATATAAATTATATTTATATCACAATGTTTGTCGAGCAAGTCGGAAAGCAATATGATTACGAATAAATTATGACGCATGGGCGGGAGGGTTTTCGAGTAGATCCACTTGATCGGAGCAGCGGGCAAGTTTAGTGATAAAACTGAACAATATAATTACGTAGGAGTAATAACAGCCCCAGCAGTCAAAAGCTGCCTTTGAAGGATTATCACTCCATCTCCTCCCATGGGTATCACAAAAACCGACTGAGAGAAAAAAGTAATGGGCAGCTTTAAAAATACTGTGATCAAAATGCCTGCCAAGCATGGGGATATGGTAAATTTTTGTGGATAAGAATATGTCTCTCAATAGACTTCTAGAAATTGATGATGATCATATCTAAAAATTCATGATAAGATTGATAGGCGATCAGCCATTAGCCTAATCACAGTTATTTGCACGGAAACGATATACATAAATACACTTATGCCAGTATCCCATAGGAGTGTAGGCAATGATCACAGTTCACCACATACTACGACTCTGACACACCCCTCTCGCCTCATCCACATCCATACATCTTTTCATACACTTCCGTCGATTAAAGGTGCTACGAACTTGACCTTTTTGAAACAAATTGTTAATTTGATCAAGGTAGGTTTTTCTTGGACGCTCTCTTCCGACGCTTCCACTCAAATTTGCCCGGTATATTCGTTTCGTCAATCGACTCTCACTTATTCTTTCTAAATGACCAAACCATTGGAGCATTCCTTTCTCGATCCTTGTCACCACATCATACTTCAACTTACACCGATCCCTTATCACGCTATTCCTTAACCAGTCAGGGTGACTTCACAGATCAGCTGTACAATTTTAAAACACAGTAAGGGACGTGTTTTCCGAAAACGATATTATTGCATTTTTTGGATTAAACTAGTAAAGCACTATTGAATACACTGACTCCCGTAGTTTTATAACGGAGAGAAACCAAGATACAACATATTTCTTACAGGCGCACCAGATAGAAATGAATGCAGTACAAAAATCGCTTTGGGACTCTCGTGTAAAATTTCATTGAAAGTATCAAATACTGGGTTTTTAAATTGCGCAACTGTGATACTCCGCAGAGAACGCATTTCCACCGCATTCACACGACTTTCGTTCTTCTCTTGCCATACCCACGATTCAAGGATATACTTGGACAAAAAAGGAACGTATCTTTTTTGTAACTGATATTATTTATTTACAGATATGTGATTGGTGCTCGCTGCTCGGCTCGGTCACACGCGTGCGAGTGCAGCGCATCATCTTACAACCCGCGCCAATCTATATTACAGTCTGTCTGTGTTGTCATGTCATAGTATCATTGTTATTGGAATTTAGGGCTGCCAATCTATATGGCATCTCTACTCT
>WUAW01001630.1:53014-69762 GCA_017165845.1 Thaumetopoea pityocampa | reverse complement strand
AAGTCTGGGAACCTCTGATTTAATACAATTATTTTAAACCGAAGAATCAGTAAAAAATAGTATCTGAAAGATTGGAATACCTAAGGACTAACTTTCAAAAAAGCTGCGGGCCAAAATGAAGTGCTGTCCGTTTGCAAGATACATGAACGGATTGTTGAACGATTCTAAATTTTGTAAGCAATCGATATCTAAGAAGTTAGAGAACTCAATAATTTGATGATACAATCATAGATATCATATCGAGATGAGACGAGCCCATCACTACGTTGCACCATTTTCAAGGGCAGATCTCTCAGTGGGCTACGTGCAGCCGCCGCGTTAACACGATGCGGAGTCCGCTATGACGTCGCCACGCGACAACCGTCCAAACGACACCGTTGAATTGTTACCGCTAAAATCGGCATTAGTCAATAATAATTATAGAGACGAAGAAGCTTATTACCCGCCAACGAATCACAACAATCCGTCGAGTTCAAATGTATACGATTACACTTTATTGTCGAAGAGGACACCGGCCTCTAAACGGTATTTATTTGTTTATTTTGTCGGATTTAAATTTGTGACCGATTACGCTGTGTGCTCTGTCATTCGCCGCGGATGCTCTGGGAACCGGCTGACTGATGTACCAGGATAACGGGCGGCTACGTTCAACAACAACAACAACAACAAGACGCCTGCCAACCGTGCAGTTTATGGCAAATCCGTCATTTTTGAGGAGGAGAGGCCCAAGTCCAGCGGTGGACTTTCGTAACCTGATGATAATGAAGATGATGAAAGTTCGTCAATTAAATAAATACAGTTAGGCGATAAATGCAATTGGTCAGGGAGTACTTAGTCTTTCAGCTTGTCCGGCAAATAGACTTAAGTATACGGGTAAGCGACTCCGGTCTCCCGAGCTGCTACTGTCTCTTCCTACTCCTTCTGTGATAGTAGTATCCTATACCCTATAGTCCTTTTCCCAAATTCCATTTTCCTTGCTCAATACACCTTTCTTATCTCAACTTTGTTCCTTTCCTTCCTTTTCGTGTGAACGGACTGAGGAACCTTAAACGCTTTTGAATCTTAAAAATAGCGGCGTCGTGGTTCGCCACCCGACACGTCTCGTTTCTCGCGGGGGCGAAAAATGGGTTACGGATAGCCCCTTTGCTCATAGCAAGTGAATAGAAGTGGTCTCTGCCTACCCCAATTCTTCGGTAGTATAGTGGTCAGTATCCCGTCACGTGGAAGACTGGGGTTCGATTCCCCGCCGGAGAGCCAGGGAAAAAGGCCTGAGTATGTATGTATGTATGTAATTACGCGATTGTGTCTCTGTAAATTTCTGCTCAATCGGCTCAAACGAATTGTCTTGAAATTTGGCTCCTAATTTAAGTCTCCAAGTTTGTTACAAATATCGACTCTATGACAGTGATACCGAACCTTTTGAGCTTGGTATGTCAAAATTTTGAAATATCGAAACATAATTTTCGTGGCGTGTCACACATCACAAATGTTTAAAAAAAATAGAAACATTTATAATTTTTGTAAGTTAATTATTTGTTTAATGCCATTAATGCACATCTGATTTCAGACTTAATTATTATTAACGTAAGTAATAATATTATTATTAATAACCAACTCCGGTCGTTATGAGAGACAAATATTTGAATTATGAATTTTTTTATCTGTGAAGATGCGTGCCACCAAAAATGTGCTCGCGGGTCAGCACTGACGCGCGTGTCGCAGGTTCGCCATCACTGCTCTATGATAACACTGACAAATCTATGATAACTCTACGATAACTGTGGGTCCTGTTTAACATTTAAAAACTCCTATGTACAGTAAAACAATTTAAATTCAAAACAATAGCAATTTTATGTTAGGTATTATCGGGAAGACTTAAAAACAGATGAAATTTTTGCGGTTTTTTATACGTTTAACGCAAAAATAAATAATTAGTCTTTTGTTCCTATTGTGAAATTCGTCTAGATCCTTAGTTCCCAATGTGGTCCAGGTGGACTCTCAGGAGTCCACTGGAGACTCGAGAGTTACGGGGGTCTACGTTGGCGTACGCAAATTTCCATAGTTAGATCTAATCTTCACATTTTTTGTCGAGTTTTGGGAATATGGTAGAAATGTAGCTGCGGGGGGTCCACCGGAACCAGCTAAATTTTGAAAGTGGTCTATGAGAAAACAAGGTCTGGGAACCTCTGGTCTAGGTGCAAATATTATAGATCTAGATATGTCTAGATCTCAGAACCATATATAGGGTAATCCTGACTCCTGCCTAATAGTTGACTCCAATAGGCTCATAATGACGACACCCCGGATACTGTCCTCAGACTGCTCAAGAGCGCCCAGCCGGCTCCGACGCCGGTGCTGACGCTCTGTGGCGCGCCGCCGCCGTCCAGGAGACGAGAGGAGCTGGCGGCGCTCGCCAACTTGAGGAAGAAGGTTGCACCTGCATTGTTGCAGCATGGCAAGTGAGTATGTGATAGATATTGCTGGTGATTCTGCTGTAACAAAACTTAACTAAATTTAGTCTCTCCCTATTTTTCTCTAATGTCAGACGCCAAAACGAGATAGCTATCAATTTTGGTGTTGTCAGTTTAGTTTCGATACGTTAAATTTAACTTCTGCACACAAAAAACGTGACCTCGGAACATGACGACTAAATAAATATACGCAAAAATGCAACAGAAATATAGGTTGGTAATCGCTAAAATTGTTGCTATCTTGTTTTGGCTTTAGATAAAGATAGAGACAGAATTACCACCATTGGATTCGAACGCCAGCCCCGACTGAGAACGTTAAATCTAATTCTAACAACGCATAGGGTTCTCTGTCGCATCTTTATGCATATGTGACATTTTTTAATTGTAATTTTCTATGTTATTTTAAAGTTCATGTGAGTGGATGTGTCTCACATTAACTTTATCTTGATCAAATCAAGAATTTATTTCAAAAAGGTCACCTTTGTAGCACCCTTAATCGACCAAAATAAAAGATGTACGAATGTGGATGATGCGAAAGAGGCGCGTTAAGATGGTGGTATGTGGCGAACTGTGGTCTCTGCCTACCCTTATGGGCGTAAGTGTTTGTATATAGGTAAAATTCATTTATTTCTGTCGCTGTAAATACTGTGCAGTATATTGGGTGAAGTTATTTCGCCACTGATGGGTAGTTCCGCTTGTAGCCACCAATAAATCAGCTGTTCAGTGCACAAATCAATCAACTCCATAAAAAAATTGAAAAATGCTATGAAATAATGTACATTGTTTTTTTAAAATTCCCTATATAATATAAATTCTAATATATATTGTAGGATGTTTAAATACAGGTTTATCTTTCATCTAACGGTTTATACAATTAATAAAACAAGAATAGCGAAAAAATAATCGTCAGTAATTTTACAGTTTTTATATGACTAGTGGAGTTAATCGATTTGTGCACTGCCCGCCTAGTCAAGTTGACTTTCTATAATCATTAACGCTATTAGAAACGAAAAAAAAATGTACTGGAATGACATTTCTGATCGATAAGTCACGGGTGACTTGGCGATTAGAAATGTCATTCCAAAACATTTTTTTTTTATTTCCAATAGCGCTAACGATTGTAGAAATTCAACTTGGCTAGGGGGGCTGACTTGTTCCGACTGAGAGTAGAGACAGAGAGGATTGAGCCGATAAGTCTCGTGTGCAGATGATTGAAGACACTTACTAATCCCATTTAACTGGAATACATCAATGTTTATAGACAATCTATAAAATAAAGTGAAATTGAAATGTTTGTAGTTTCCGAAATAAAAGCTTTTTGTAATTTTTTTAGGCTCGGTGGGGAAGTACGGTGGTAAAATCTAAAACGCCCAGGGTTACGCGTTGCGATGTCTTTTCAGCAACCGAAAATCAACCTAGTTTTACAGTGTTAAGGCTCTTAATTTAACGTAATAATGATATTCGTCGTCAAATAACATATAAAAGTATGTATGTACTAGCTTTTGCCCGCGGCTCCGCCCGCGTGAATGTCAGTTTTCCGTTACATGGAAAATCCCGACGCAATCATACATTTATATAAAAAGCTTAAGAACAACTTTTGCTTGACCTCTAGTACCTAAGCGGCGACTACTAAGACAGGGATCAAGCTGTATCTTTAATTCTACTGCACCTATTTTAATGAAACATGCCACATTAATTAAATCGAAATAGTATCTTTAAGATTATAATAGTTTAATCAAAATCCACCCGTTGGTTTTTGTGTGAAGCCCGAACTAACAAACAAACAAATAAACAAACAAACATCGACGGATTCGGTTTCAGAAGCCCTTAATTAGTCGACCTGAGTAGCTTGTTTTTCATTATCGTTGATTTTTGAAAATTTGACATTTAACAGTTTTATAATCATATAGATAGATAGATATGTACAACCTGAAAAAGTTTTGCGCGTTCACACTAATACATGCATTGATATCGTTCTTTTTAAATTTTCCTTATTGAAGGAGGCGACCGTTTTTAATGAGCTGTATCCGCGCTTCGGTCGCATCAACAATGGTGCTGATTCTGTTGTAACAGAACTTAGCTAAATTTAGTCTCTCCCTATCTTTTTCTAATGTCAAATGCCAAAACGAGATAGCAAACATTTATAGCGATCACTGACCTACAGTTTTGTTAAACGATTCAAAAAAATGTTTCGTTTTTACGTATCTTTAGTTCGTGTGTTCCGAGATCGCGTCTAAATCTTATAATTTTGACGTTCGAAACTGACAGCACCAAAATTGTAGCTTTCTCATTTTAGCGTTTGAAATTAGAAAAAGATAGGGAGAGATTAAATTTAGTTAATTTTTGTTATAGTAGAGTTACCACCAATGGTGCCGATTCTGTTGTAATAGAACTTAACTAAATTTGGTCCCTCTCTATCTTTTTCTAATGTCAAACACCAAAACGAGATAGCTACAATTTTCGTGCTGTCAGTTTCGTTTAAAAACATCAAAATTAAAAGATTTTAGACACGATTTTGGAACGTACGGACTAAAGATACGCAAAAACACAACAGTTTTTGAACCGTTTGACAGAAACGTACGTCAGTACTCACTATAAATATTTGCTATCTCGTTTCGGCCTTTGACATTATAAAAAGATAGGGAGGGACCAAATTTAGTTAAGTTCTGTTACAACAGAATCGGCCCCAATATGTACTTTGCACATTGAAGTGCACAAAATTTGTGTAAGACTGGCACATCTATCTATCTATTTTTACTATTATAAAATTGTTAAATGTCAAATTTTCAAAAATCAAAGATATTTAAAAATAAACTACTCAGATCGACTAATTCAGGGCTTCTAAAACAGAATCCATCGATGTTTGTTTGTTCTTGCTTCACGCAAAAATCAGCGCGTAGATTTTTGTTAAATTAATATATTCTTACTATTCAGACTTAATTAATGCGGCATATTTCATCAAAATCGGTCTGGTAGAATTGAAGATACAGCTTGATCTCTGTTTTAGTAGCCGCCGCTTAGATACGAGAGGTCAAGAAAAAGTGGTTCAACGACTTTTTATATAAATCTATGATTATGTCGGGATTTCTCATGTTGCGAAAAATTGACATTCACGCGGACGGAGCCGCGGGCAAAAGCTAGTAACCTATATAAATAATTGCTTATCTACTAATATAAAATATTTTAATAGTAATACTCTTTATGGCATCATTATCAAATCATTTACGTTCCCACAGGCTGCAGGTCCCCTCTCAGACTATAATTAGGTGAGGCTGTAGTCTACCATGATGACCTAATGCGGGTTGGCATAATAGTAACACTCTTTATGGCATCATTATCAAATCATTTACGTTACCACAGGCCGAAGGTCCCCTCTCAGCCTATAATTAGGTGAGGCTGTAGTCCACCATGATGACCTAATGCGGGTTGGCATAATAGTAACACCCTTTATGGCATCATTATCAAATCATTTACGTTCCCACAGGCCGCAGGTCCCCTCTCAGACTATAATTAGGTGAAGCTGTAGTCTACCATGATGACCTAATGCAGGTTGGCATAATAGTAACACTCTTTGTGGCATCATTATCAAATCATTTACGTTCCCACAGGCCGCAGGTCCCCTCTCAGACTATAATTAGGTGAAGCTGTAGTCTACCATGATGACCTAATGCGGGTTGGCATAATAGTAACACTCTTTATGGCATCATTATCAAATCATTTACGTTCCCACAGGCCGCAGGTCCCCTCTCAGACTATAATTAGGTGAAGCTGTAGTCTACCATGATGACCTAATGCGGGTTGGCATAATAGTAATACTCTTTATGGCATCATTATCAAATCATTTACGTTCCCACAGGCCGCAGGTCCCCTCTCAGACTATAATTATGTGAGGCTGTAGTCCACCTTGATGACCTAATGCGGGTTGGCATAATAGTAATACTCTTTATGGCATCATTATCAAATCATTTACGTTCCCACAGGCCGCAGGTCCCCTCTCAGCCTATAATTAGGTGAGGCTGTAGTCCACCATGATGACCTAATGCGGGTTGGCATAATAGTAACACTCTTTATGGCATCATTATCAAATCATTTACGTTCCTACAGGCCGCAGGTCCCTTCTCAGACTATAATTAGGTGAGGCTGTAGTCTACCATGATGACCTAATGCGGGTTGGCATAATAGTAACACTCTTTATGGTATCATTATCAAATCATTTACGTTCCCACAGGCCGCAGGTCCCCTCTCAGACTATAATTAGGTAAGGCTGTAGTCCACCATGATGGCAGATTTCACTTTACTGCATACCAGTAACCGATTTTACAAATCTAATAAACAAGAATTATTTAAGTGGGTAAGTGTTTTGTCGTGAAAGACCCAAAATTTGATTTTATCCTTTAATGTATTCGGTTATGCCGGAACAAGGGAACAGTGTAAATATTAATTGAACGCTATTTAGCAAGGGAAAAAACAATTTCGCCTTTTCGCATCGCGTGATTTACGCTAATGGAGTTTCTGTTCAAGGTCTAATACACCTTACTATGGCACTCATTTGATTCTGATAACAAAAAACATTTATTCTATTATCAGACTCAAAAACACCTTTTTTATGTTGGGAAATCTTACATAGGATACCCGTCGCATAATAAGCCGGACTCGTAAGATTATAAAGTCTCTATAAAATTCCAGGGTCTCTCTCTCTCTCCGTCTTATGTCTGGGTCACCAGTTTAGCGACGATTTGGTAGTATTGTTTAGGGAGGGTTCTTCATGGTGCAATGAAATACTCGATGGTAGCTACCGTTTATTTGACCTAACGGTGCGGATGGTGGGTGACTACTGGCATGACTACGCGTCTAGTCGATCACTTACAATCTTTTGTATAGCAAGCAAAATCGAATTACAATGCTGGTAATTTTGCGGTAACAGAACTTAACTAAATTCAGAAAACAAAAATGTAGAATGGTACTCGCTAAAAATGTTTGCTATCCCGTTTGGCATTAGAAAAAGATAGAAAGAGTCTAAATTTAGTTTGTGTTACATCAGAATTGATACCAATAGGTGTCCGTCTCGTCCGACCGTCAGGTCTTGTCTACGCCTGTCACGGACAATCTCCAAGAAGATTTTCCGCAAGCATAGAACACCGGAGCACGTTCTCCGCAGCCGAGGGTACATGGCCTGCACGAGCGACATTAGTACCCGTCCCTTTGGTACGTAGGTCCTGACTCGAAAACACCCGGACACTACCTTATTCAATGAGATCGAGTTAATGTGATTTTTGTTGAAAATCACATTAACTCGATCTCTTGTTTCTTGCTAAGAACGCGTTCTTACTTTTCTCCCGTAGCTCCTGAAATTAGACCGTGTTAAGATGCTTGCATAAAACAAAACTGCTTTTAAATCTCAAATACTGATGACAGTAATATTGTTGTAGGAACTACAACAGAAATGGCAACGAACGACCACACAAGAGTTATAACGAAGAACAGCTTGACAACAGACCGAAACTCTTACAAAAGGTAACGCAGGCTTTGCTTTAGTACTCAGTTTGAATTATTTATAAGGGCTCTATGTGAGCACGATTTCAAAGCTATACTTGCAATAAAATTATGACGCGCAGAATACGGTCGGAAGTTGTATATCATATTTGACTTAACTTTATTTGGTTTATGCTTTAACAAAAGTACTATTTGATATTTTTATTTATACATACATACCCTCACGCCGGTATCCCATAAGGGTAGGCAGAGACTAGTTTGCCACATACTACGATCCTGACACACCTCTGTCGCCTCACCCACATCCATACATCTTTTCATACACTTTCGTCGGTTAAGGGTGCCACGAACTTGGCCTTTTTGAAACAAGTTGTTAATTTGATCTAGGTAGGTTTTTCCTGGACGCCCTCTTCCGGGAAGGGTGAGTGGAAGTGTCTCACTCACCCTTCCCGGTATATTCGTTTCGTCAATCGAATCTCACTCATTATTTCTAAATAACCAGCGCCCCCCAGCTTAGCTCATATTTAATTTTTGTAAATTAATCAATTTCAAATGTGTTTTTGACAGCTGATATAGTGCTGTTTACTTTGAAAGATTTAAATTTGTAACTGCAGTCATCGTCAACCCCTGGGGGTCGATACAGATCACTTTAGGTATCAATGGTTTAGGGATAGGATCGAACGAACCACTTAGTAATATTGAATATGTAAAGATCAAGTTGATATATTGAGGATGGGATAAGTATGTATTTTAAATACAATCAAAAGCACATGAATGGCGGCGGCGGCACGGGATTCGACGTGCGAGACTTGCTTGATCGGTTAAGCAAGTCAAGTGAGTGGACTTAGGCCTTTGATTTTTTTGCATTTGGCTACAGTTTTTTAATTTCTGGGGCAACTTCCCTTGGCGACGCCCTTGGTGTTGAGCCCTAAAATGAAGTGCTGAACTAAGTTGACGCTTTACATACAATCAACCTTTTTCCTTGGTCCTCCGGGGGGAAGTGAACTCTGGTCTTCTGCGTGACAGGCGGGATTACTGATCACTATACTACCGAAGAGTTGGAGTAGACAGACAACCACTTTTTTCCACTTGCTACGATTGTTTGATGTACATAGCTAAGTGGCTGTCTGTAGCCCACTTTTCGCTCCCGTGGGAAACGAGACGTGTCGGGTGGCGAACCGCGACGCCGCCCTTCTATAAGGTTCAAAAGTGTTAAAGTTCCTCACTGCGTTCCCAGGTAAAGCAAGGATAAAGCAGTTCCACCCAAACAGAGCTCCGTATGCTTGGGTAAGGTTAGTCATCATTTTGGGTTTAGCCATGTAGCCATCGTCGCGACAGCCACTGGCTTAGTAGAGAGGAAAGGAAAGAGGGTGAGGTAGGAAGGGTGTATTGAGCAAGGAATATGGAATATGGGAAAAGGATTATAGGATATAGACTATTTCGGAAGGAGCAGGATGAGACAGTAGGCTCGGGAGGTAGGGGTCGCTTACCTATACGTATACTTAAGTCCTTTTGTCGGACAAGTTAAAAGACTAAGTACTCCTTGACTTATATACATAAGTACTCGTACATATTACATGACTAATTAAACAAATAGGATTAAGACAGAATACAAAAGCTAGTTTCATGAATTTAATAATGCAAATAACATACTAATACATGTATAAAAATACACATAAACTAATACATTGTTTGTGTTACGAATGCCATGCCTTTATCATCGTGAAAATAAAAGGCGTCCTTGACACAAGAAACACGGAATCGTTTTCGCGGCCTCAAAAGGTCGTCCGGTACTTGCATTCCAACCATAACACGGATTTGCAAGGTTTTATTCTTGAAAATAAGGTAATAATTTCCGAAGTTACCTTTGGCGTAGAATCCGATTGCGAGTTCAGAATCGACCTAATACGTCAAGATTTTGAGACATTTGAAGCTATGTACGTATGCTATGTACATATGTAAGTTATATATGTATTACGAGCATCCTTTATCACGAACATCGTTCATAATGAGCATCGTACATTATGAGCATCGTTCATAATGAGCATCGTTCATTATGAGCATAGTCCATTATGAGCATCGTTCATTATGAGCATTGTACATTATGAGCATTGTACATTATGAGCATCGTTCATTATGAGCATCGTTCATATGAGCATCGTTCATTATGAACATCGTTCATTATGAGCATTGTCCATTATGAGCATCGTTCATTATGAGCATTGTCCATTATGAGCATAGTCCATTGTGAGTATCGTTCATAAAGAGCATCGGTCATTATGAGCGTCGTCCATTATGAGCATTGTTCATTATGAGCATTGTACATTGTGAGCATCGTTCATAAAGAGCATCGGTCATTACGAGTGTAGTCCATTATGAGTATCGTTCATTATGAGCATTGTACATTGTGAGCATCATTCATAATGAGCATCGTTCATAATGATCATCGTTCATTATGAACTTTCACCCTGAGACAAAACCACAGATTCTGACCTCTATTATCAAGAGTTGATGGAATCCAAACGGAATTTATAAATAGGAAGGGTATTTTTTTTTATCATGATAATGCCTGGCCATAAACGTGGAAGTGTGTTTGTTTTTCGTTCTTTCAAACATCAAAGGAACAAGGGATCGGCGTGATTTTGGCATGTATTCGTATTTATACAACATAAAGTGCGAAAAAGTGACAGGCTATTTTTGTCCCGCGTAATGTACGGCATTATGTGGGGTAACAGTAGCTTTCTTAAATATTATCTCACTATTGGCCTAATTTTTTTTCCCGTCTGTCTTGAGTTATCCTTGGCCACCCGGGCTCATAGACGTCTATCTCGTTCCGCCATCTTTTTCGGGGCCAGCCTCGGCGACGCGTAGTCTGGAGTCTAATTGGATGACGATTTTGACCCGTCTTGTTGGCTTCATGTAAGCTATATGCCCGGCCTAATTCAATTTCAGTTCTATACTATTCGTGTCTACATCTATAAAGCTAATTTTTAAAAAGAATCTAGCATTACAAAATCTATTAAAATAAAAAATAAGTAAAAAAAATACTAAATAAGTACATACAGATTATAATTCATTCCTCATAAATGGTAATTTAGGACAAGTAATTGAAGAACTGTTCCAGAATGATTGACGACCTCCACTCCGCAGCGAGCTGGCCACTTTGATAAATCGACTAAACGTACGTTACTAGTTCATGATAGTCATTTATTTAATATTTATATTAAATTAATGTAGTATAATTACCCCTCCAAAAATATCTAATTTTAAACGTGAAAAGGCGAGGGACGCGATGTTTGAAGATACCCACTTATTCATTATTCACATATCTATGCGAGTTGAACGTTCACAGCGACCATTTTATAAAACTACCTTCAGATGGAAATTATACCCAAGAAATGTTAGCCTACTTTTAACATATTTTGTGTTAATGAACTAACCTTCTAAATATGGCCGCAAGTGTGCAGTTTCGAGCCTTATCACATCGGTCTATTGACGTTACGAATAGTAATTTTGTAAATATTGTATACTAGCTGTTACCCATGATTTCATCTGCGTGGTTTGCTATATTAACAATATAATTCATTATCATAAGAAAATCATGAAAAAATATAACAAATATGCTTTATTTACAATATTTCTTTGTAAACAATTTTAGACGTTTCTCCTTCTCACACAACAAGAAGAGGGTATCACTGAATGCGTAGTATTTATAAAGTCGTTCCATAAAACTTTAATAACTTTATACTTTATTTTCTTAAGGTTTCCCTTATAAAAGGATGGCAAAGGAATTCAAACCTATACAGCCTTGTCTGCTGTAGTTATATAATTTTCAAAGTTACTAAAATGTTGGTGTATCTCATTTTATGGCTTCTTCACACTTTGGAGGTCAATCTGACGACTGGTTGACGTGGTTGACATGTTTGACTAGACGAAAGTTCTCGCAGGCTTACTGCCTTGAAAAAATACAGTCATATGTTAGTCACACTCATAAGAGAATCCAGTATTCAGATCAATAATCCAGTATTGTCCACGATTATAGACGATCGATACATATAACACCAAAACATATCAAACGTCACAATAAACTAATATAAAACATTAAAATAAAACATCAAGTGATGCATTACACGGGTTGCTGACAAAAAAAAACCGTAGTTAATTTATTTTTAAATAAGGACTAACCGTCTAAAAAATATGACCGTAATTCATCCACTATATTTTGCGCAATGCGGGAACAATGGGGAACTTTTATCATTTTATTTATATACTCGTAAAAAATTGGTTTATTAAATAAAATACAGGTGTATAGGTGCCTAATATGGAACCATAAAGAGTAACTTCTCTGTGGTCACGTTCAAACCATTTATCATAGTCAGCGGGAAACTTTTATATTAATTTCTTTCGCTGGTCTCAGACAGAACAGCTGGGCGTAAAAAGTTTAGCGAACATGGCCATTATGCCCTAGTTGAATTATGCCTCTCTTCGCCTTCTAACCTGAGAGATGGGATTTCGAATCTGGCACCAATGGGTAATTCTTTTTATAAAAATTGTGCTAATGTTTCAATTTGTTGCTACTGTGTACTAGCTTTTGCCCACGGCTCTACCCGCGTGAATGTCGGTTTTCAGTTACATGGGAAATCCCGACACATTCATAGATAGATTTATATAAAAAACCTTAGATCCACTTTTACTTAACTTCTTGTACCTTAACGGCGGCGGCGGCTACTAAAACAGGGATCAAGTCGTATCTTCAATTCTGCTGGACCGATTTTGATAAAAGATGCCGCAGTATTTTAAGTTGGAATACCTTTAAGTACCTTTAAGTCTGTAACACTTTAACTAAAATATACTCATTTGTTTTTGCGTGAAGCCCGAACAAACAAACAAAGAAACATACATCAACGGATTTGGTATCAAAAGCCCTTAATTAATTGATCTGAGTAGTTTTTTTTTAATATTTAAAAATTACACTTTTAACAATTTTATAATAGTACTAGCTTTTGCCCGCGGCTCCGCCCACGTGAATATCGGGTTTTCGCTACATGGGAAATCCCGACACAATCATAGATTTATATAAAAAGTCTTAGAACCACTTTTACTCGACCTCTCATACCTAAAAATGAATTGCAGTTCGGTCCAGAGTTTCTCTGGAGCATATTATTCTAAAATATGAACTTATACAAGCCTCCAACAGCATGTTTTTTTACATGGCATAGTTCAAAACAAGTTATGTTCTGCGTATATAACTCCGAATTTACATACGTAACTGTTTTTGTCGGTTTCATAAATCGTAACGCTTGATCGCTGGCACCCTGCCGGATTTTTGACCTTTTCGTATAAGTAAGACATATTTTTTGGAGGTGAGGTAAATAAATTCTAGTCGTCTTATATAACTTTGCCTTATATAACACTCGACCACATGTATAATAATTCTATAATATGTAATAATATATAACTTTATATTTTTAATTCAATCATCAAAATATTTTAAATCAGATCCTTTTATGCAATTTGAAAAATATTGGATTGGCAAATGAAGTTTATTTTTATTAGTGATTTAGACATTAGGCTTTGATTAACTTTACTTTTAACCTACAGTTACGATAATTTGTTAGTTTTTAATACAGACTTGATAATGTCATTGAAAGCCACCTTTTTCCGTGCGGAAAACGCTTAATGCATGCCTACCGTTCTGCCAAGGCGAGAGGGCACGACATATCGGGCTTGCACACCAAAACCGCACACATTATATATCTATCTATGTATTACTACTATAATATAAAATATCAAATTTTCAAAATTTAAGACATTTGAAAAAGAAATACTAAGATCGACTAATTAAGGGCTTCTGAAACCAAATCCGTCGGTGTTTGTTTGTTTGTTCGGACTTCACGCAAAAACCAGTGCATAGATTTTGGTTAAACTATTACAGTCTCAAAGGTGCTATTCCGACTTAAATAATGCTGTATGTTTCATCAAAATCGGTCCAGTAGAACTGAAGTTACCGCTTGATCCCTGTTAGAACAGGGAACGAGAGGTCAAGTAAAAGTGGTTCCTAGGATTTTTATATAAATCTATGATTGTGTCGGGATTTCCCATCGTGCGGAAAACCAACATTCACGCGGGCGTAGCCGCGGGCAAAAGCTAGTACTATTATAAAATTGTTAAATGTATAATTTTCAAAAATCAAAAATATTCAAGAACAAAGTACTCAGATCGACAAATTAAGGGATTTTCAAACCAAATACGTCAATGTTTGTTTGTTTGTTCGGGCTTCACGCAAAAACCAGCGGGTAGATTTTGGTTAAACTCTCGTATCTTAACGGCGGCTACTAAAACAGGGATCAAGTTGTATCTTCAATTCTATTGGACTGATTTTGATGAAATATGTCGCAGTATTTAAATCGGAATAATACCTTTAAGACTGCTACAGTTTAACCAAAATCTATCCACGGGTTGTTGCGTGAAGCCCGAAAAACAAACAAACAAACTAACATCGACGTATTTGTTTTCAGAAGCTCTTATTTAGTCGGTCTGAGTAGTTTGTTTTTAAATATCTTTCATTTTTGAAAATTTGACATTTAACAATTTTATAATAATATAGATAATATGTTATGGAAAATAAATAAATGTCATGTTTCATGACTGTAGCTATGAACTTTCCATTTAAATGCACACTTTGAGAAGCTTTAACCTCTGAGAAACTGCGCACACAAATGAGGTCGCGCCACTCGATCCGAAGAAAGTCTAGTTCCTAAAGCTAGTTCTGCCGCCATTCGTCGCTATATACCCGTTTATTCCACATTGGTGATAATTCTGTGGTAACAGAACTTAATTAAATTTAGTCTCTCCCTATCTTTTTCTAATGTTAAACGCCAAAATGAGATATCTATTATACAATTTTGGTACTGTCAGTTTCGTTTAGGCACGTCAAAATTAAAAGATTTACACGCGATCTCGGAACATAAAGAATAAAGATACGCAAAAACGCAACATTTTTTTGAACCGTTTAACAGAAATTTAGGTCGGTACTCGCTATAAAGGTTTGCTATCTTGTTTTGGCGTTTGACATTAGAATAAGATAGGGAGGGACTAAATTAATTAAGTTCTATTACAACGGAATCAGCGCAACTTTTCTATCCGGTTTTTGAAATAGATAACGATATATGTATATTTATAAAATCGTTATCATTATCAATTCAATAAATTTATCAGCTCTTTGCCTAAATTCTATAGTTCTTTTGTCTGGTAATACACAGACTTGTCCCAATTTTCGTTGGTGCTATCACACTAAAGAAGATGCAATAGGCACAGTTATATGTTCTATTGTATTTCAAGTCTTACAGGAGGGCAGGGAAATACATATTGGCTTAATTTAAATTCTGTATTTATTATCATTTTAATAAAAACGGAGGGTCTACCCTGTTTTGCATACAAATACTTGTGATAAACTAACCGCTGGGTCCGCCCACGCGGACAGTCTTTATAAATAAATAAAACTCTCGCTTAGTTTTGAAAAATGTGATTTTATTGTTAAATCTTCAAATTACGTAATCTAGCGAAATAAATTATGGACCAGATTTTATTAATTTATAAGCTTTTAATAAGTTTTATCAAACTGGGTCCAGATGTTACTCGTATTGCGTGATTATCGAATAAACAAACAAGCCGAGTTTTATAATAGAGTGTAGCTATTATTTTACCGCCTACCATTATTATTGTGCCAGAAATCAGGCTAATATCACCGCTATTATTCCGACTTCTCCAAAAATAAGAATCGTATTTTATTTCTTAAACTGGAACGAAAATACAACAATTCGATGAAAATGATTAAACTTAAACCGTTTAAAATGAGTGTGCTATCAGAATATTCCAGTCTACTGCTAGAAATAAACCTTCTCAACAAGGAGGGGGTTTGTCCCCGTCCCCACGCCTGGCGGGCTAAACAATTGATTTTACCTGGCATATACAATACATTGGATTCTGCCAACGTCTCGGTCAAGTATCTTGGCTGATTTCCAGTCTGATCTAAAATACGTATCACTCATCTTAAGTATACAGTTCATACAAATATATATGGTTCATGAATTGCAAATGGTTTTTCAAAGTGATTTATCAATAAATGAGTATTGTATGTAGAAATGAAAGTTATCTTTTGTTGAATGAATGTGATGTGTATTGAATAAAAGGAAAAAAAACAGTTTTAAATCCTTTCCTTCTAATTATTTCGTTGATGTTCCTATACGTGTATATATACGAGATATGGCAAAAATCTTGACCAAAATATTATATGTATCTACTTCATAAATGACTGGACACAATTATGTAACGATATTGCGGATATTCGTCACTCCATCTCTTCCCATTGATGCTGTGAGAATCAACAAAGGGGTGTACCTGGATGATCCTGTTATTCATTCAAAATCTACTGCGATCTCCGAAACGATCGCCAAGAAATTATGGCAAATCCTTCCTTTTTTTCCGCTAAAAAATGTTATAGGCCCAGTCATGGAGATAACAATGACAATTATCAATGAAATGTTTTGTTAAATTCAGGTAATTTGATAACAAAATTAAATCTATACTATAATAAAATCATATGGCTCGAAAAATCTGTACACGGATATTGTTCCAAAAAAAAAAATAGCTAGGAATAAGTAAAAGATCCCAAATCAGCCATATTTAGATTGAATTTTTGTCTGTTCGCGAGAATATAGTTGAAAGGATATCTGATGAACACGATGCTTTGTCCATAATATAGTTGAAAGGATATCTGATGAA
>WUAW01001626.1:28566-48618 GCA_017165845.1 Thaumetopoea pityocampa | reverse complement strand
GTCGCTTACCCGTGTACTTAAGTCTATTTGCCGGACAGGCTAAAAGACTAAGTACTCCCTGACCTATTTATAATATAAATAGGTCAGGACCTGAGAAGAGATCCTGAGAGGTCCTGACAATTTTATAATAGTAAAAATACTATTATATATATACCAGCCCGTCATTTGATGGGAAATTATTAAATTTATTTAATAATTTATCTAATACTGCACTGGAAGATACCAGATTTGTAGATATAGTACATTAGATCTTATTATAAATTAGATACAGAATCACTATAATCGATTCGAATCGTATTGAATATGGCTTCCCAACTGGGTTTGTGACATCTCGCTAAACACCACGCGCTGATCTAGGCGTCCGCGGAGCATTTAGGGTTTTAAAAGACTAAGCCAATTTCCTTTAAACGGTTTAGACTTGTCAATGAAATTATCTTGCGTAACATGAACCTTATAGAAATCTCACGAGGCCATAATTAATGAGGATATTGATAATGTAGAAGCTAAGAACTATTTATAAACTCACCTAAAGCGGCCTTATAATTGTTGAAAATTTTACTAGAAAACTAGTTTTACTAGTAAACAAGACAGGGCCACTCATGAGTTTGGTCTCACAAACTGCAGACATGGTATATTTGTTATAGATTCCCATTGTACGCGGCTGTCACTGGACTACAAAGCAAATTAGACTAATTTTGATATTTTTATATAATAACCGGCTTTGTGACATTGCTAAATCCATAAACACAAGTAAATGTTTCGCTAAATATAATCCCCAAACACCGGTCTAGTATTGTGATGCGACTCAAAGGGAACCTGAATTTCTTGTTCCAGGATTTGTCGGACGCTGGGCCACAATGGCGGTCAGAGAGTGGCTGTCGAGAGGGTATTGATCTGCTTTATCCATTGTGCTAATGGCTAGGTCGACAGAGGCCGTTGAAGTTAGAAGAATAAAAAATCAAATATAATATGTCCGTGTAAGTACATTTCCTTTACGGACATGCAGCGATCTCGCGCGCATAAGACGCTGATCTGAGCGTTTCTATCTCTGCTATGTTCAAAGGAATGAAAGTAATAAAATTCCAAAACAAACTTTATAACTAAACCGACTCTGCCATCGAGTGAATATTTTTCATCGCAAAATGATGCGATTTAACGTCGTAATATTTTTGTAGGGTTTCACAAAATCACAAGTGTGCGCAAGTAATCTACTATCAATATTCAATATATTTGGGGTTCAAAGCATAGAAAATAATAATAGAGAGAGCCTAATTTTGATAAATAAAACTACACGATCAAATAGAGGCGGAAATTCAGAATATTTTAAAATCTGAACTGCCCACAGCACATAATTTTGCGTGGTGCTGTTCATGCAAAGGCCGACGCGAGACTGATCCAGTCTTGATCTTGCGCCAATAAATCAGGTTTTAATGATGTTGCCTATGTGAGACCAGTGTTAGCCTTGCACGAGTAAATCAGGTTTTAGTATTGTATTTGTATTGTTCTTGCATATTCGGTCTTGCACTTACAGCAAGAGTCTCGCAGGCCTTGCGACACCTAATCATTACTTATCGAAGTAGGTTCTATTCTTATTAAGTGACAAAGTATCTCTATACTTAACTATTGTTCTTAACTTCTTTGTTCTTTCTCTATACTTAACTTTATGAGAACAATAGACTAAACTAACTAACTAACACAAACTGGTTATTTCACCAAACAATATAAATTTGGAAAGCAACGATGAATTCTATCGTTTTGATCAGTGTACGCTTGATTTTTGTTAAAAAATGATGATGAGTTTATGAGGAAATTGCATTATTAAAGAAATTATATGATCAAATGCAGTGGTTCTCATTTGCACTTGGCGCTTTGCCTTTTCGTTGTGCGTAATGTTGTGAAAGTAGTTTTCTTCCTCATGTATTCACCGTGTCTATGGTCACGTAATTAGGTGCAGAGGGGGCGTGTGGCACATGTGTCCGTTTTATCTATGACGCGGAGAAGTACAAACTAATTATCCACTCATTACCCAACGCACACATGGATCAATTGTACGATAAGAGTATATGTTTCAATAAGCATTCACAGAACCAGTAAAAACGCCTAAATATAGCTGCTATGTCATCAAGGGGACTGATACGGATGGACTGGTTTGGTTTCTGATAGGGCGCATTGAAAGAAATCACTTATTGATGCTGATTCTGTAGTAACAGAACTTAACCAAATTTAGTCTCTCCCTATCTTTTTCTAATGTCAAACGCCAAAACGATATAGCTACAATTTTGGTGCTGTCAGTTTCGTTTAGAAACGTCAAAATTAAAAAAATTAGACGCGATTTCAGAACACACGGACTAAAGATATGCAAAAACGTAACATTTTTTTGAACCGTTTGACAGAAACGTAGGTCGGTATTCGCTATAAATGTTTGTTATCTCGTTTTATCGTTTGACATTAGAAAAAGATAGGGAGGGACCAAATTTAATTAAGTTCTACCTATTACAACAGAATCGCCACCATTGTTATATTTTCCGCTTCTCATTACTGATAAGGATTACTATCAAGCATGCGTGCATACAGGATATATTGTTAATTTAGTCGATGTGTGTTATTTGATGAATAATTTTGGTTTTATCTAATTAAGTAAATTGTATTTCTGATAACGTCACTGTTGAAATCATACAAATCAAGGGTAGTTCTTATGATCTCTTTTATTATAATAATAGCTTTTGCCCGCAGCCCCGCCCGCGTGAATGTCGGTTTTCCGCAACACGGGAAATCCCGACATAATCATAGATTTATATAAAAAGTTTAACCACTTTTATTTGACCTCTCGTACACTAACGGCGGCTACTAAAACAGGGATCGAGCTGTATCTTCAATTCTATTGGACCGATTCTAATGAAACATGTCGCAGTATTTAAGTCGGAATAGTACTTTTAAGACTGTAGTAGTTTAATCAAAATCTACCCGCTGGTTTTTGCGTGAAGCCCGAACAAAAAAACAAGCATCGACAGATTTCGTTTCAGAAGCCCTTAATTAGTCGATCTGCGTAATTTGTTGTGAAATATCTTTGATTTTTGAAAATTTGACATTTAACAATTTTATAATACTATAGATTAGTTGTCACCCAAGACTCCTGGAAACTTTTCATACTATCTGAAGAGTCATTAAAGATACTACAGATATTTTACAAAAAGTGTCGATAAAAGTTCTTTCAAAATTAGCTCAGCAGTTTTGTAGGTTAATCCGGGAAAGCAAAAAAATACTTCATTTTTATGTAAAAAAAGCTGTAGAAACTAATGATGACAGGCAGTGGAATTTTTTTTCTACCTATGTTTGATGAATGAATAAATGATTGATTGATTGAGAGATAAAGGGAATCTCTGAAGACGGTCAGTCCTACTACTTCAAAGGCAGGCCAAATATCAGGCCACGTCCTCTAAAGACCCTGCGGAACCTGGCACTGGTTGACATTATATTAGGATGAATGAAATGTACGATAATAAACACAGCTAACGCGATGATTAATGACTTGAGCCTGTGGATTGTTTCGATTGCAGATACATTTCTAGTGTGCGCCTGTGTGATTAGAGGAATGTACCGCCATCGAGCGGAATACACCAGTACTTGGAGCATTAATTTTTGGCGGTAGAGTAAAAGTGAAATGGTGGGGCATACTCCGCCGAGCATATTAATTTTAGCGGGTAGAAATGAATAATCAATCTTAAATGGAATGGAATTGGAATATGTTATTTAAGGCCAGTGTTCAAAATTAAAAGTTTTGATTTTTAATTACTCGTATTCAAATGATAAATCTGTAGATTGGGTTGAATATTAATATTGGTCATAGTAGTACAGTATCCCATAAGAATAGGTAGAGACCACAGTTCACCAAATACCACGATTCCGACACACCTCTCGCGCGTCATCCACATCCATACATCTTTTCATACACTCGTCGTTAAAGGTTGCTACGAACTTGGCCTTTTTGAAACGAGTTGTTGATTAGATCAAGGTAAGTTTTTCCTGAGCGCCCTCTATTCTCACATTTACTCGGTATATTCGTTTCGTCAATCGAATCTCACTCATCATTTCTTAATGACCAACCCATTGGAGTATTCCTTTTTCGATCCTTATCACTACATCACATTTCAGCTTACACCGATATTCATAGTAGTCTTAAATATTTAAAAACTGGCATTGCAATCAACGAATTATTTTTTTTATTACAGATTTATTTGTAGTTTTCGATTAGATTGTTTATTAATATCCATAAATCCGCACAATAAATGAACACACGTACATTAAAAAAAAACGCCGACACACGGCGCACACGAGTATTTTGAAAAACTTGACGTTTTTGCACCCTCTCTTCCTACGGAAGTAGATGTGAGCGGGATAGATACGGTGATACGATGCGCGCGAGCGAGACAACACTCGTGGGAACAGCAAGGGTGGCGAAATCCCATACGATTACTGACGTGCGACGTATCGGCGTGCAGCTGACCCTCGCGGTGTCCTTTGGACGTGTGGGCGCACAGACGGGCGATCGCTATGGACCAGGCAGGGGCCTGGGAGAAATGGACTGATGACCTGCACCTGATGTGAATGCACCCTCGTACGAGCGTAGATCAATGAGGTGGAATTAATTACTGAATACTAAACTACTTCATAAATAAATAATACTATTACATATTAAAAACACATACGGATACTTACGCTATGACTAGCTAAAATTACGTGTGAACTTACCTCTGTGTCACGAAAGAAGCTAGCACTTATAGCTCAGGGTTATTCTCTGTTAAGTACCAGCTAAATTATTGTTAAGCGCAAGCAAAATGATAATGATGATCTTACACTTAACTATTGTATGGTAACGTGTGTTTTAGTGATCAATATATACATTTATTATTATTATTATATTTAAGGTTTAGTGGTGGATTTATAAGTCCAATATTTTTAACAATCACCAATTTCTTATAGAATGTGTGTATGTATTTCACACACCCATTTGAGCATGATTTCTTTTGGAAGTTTTCTTTCTTCGTTGAGTACATTGATGAGTACATTGTTATTTATAATATAGACTGTATATGTGTGTGAAATAACCAGAATCGAACCTATAACCTTCCGATCACGAGTCTTATTATCTAGCTCCATTAAATTACCATTGCGCTACAATGCCGTTTCTTATTATTATTGCGGGCCGAAAACAGCATGCGTTTTGAATTATTTGCATGCCTGCAAACAAACCAACCAGTAAATACATACAAATAATGATTACGATGATAAATGAGTAACTCCTTGTAGTTTGTGGTGTGCGTTGGCAATGATGATTGCTTACCATAAGATAACTTTCATACTCGTGTCGTTATTGTACCTTACATTTTTAATCTATTATCAATCATTTATTCATTCATCATACATAAATGATAAAGAAGAAAATTTCGCACTGACCGCCATAATTAGTTTCTACGGCATTTTACACATAAAAATGAAGTATTTGTTTGCTTTCCTGGGCTAATCTACAAAACTGCTGAATCAATTTTGAAAGAATTTTTATTATTTTATCTTTAAAGTCTTTTCAGATGAAATGAAAAGTTTCCGTGGTGTTGGAGTCTTGTGTGAAAACTAATCTACATGGTACAGGTCAATTAAAAGTGGTCTATGGCTTTTTATATAAATCTATGACTGTGTCGAGATTTCCCATGTAATGGTAAACCGACATTTACGCGGGTGGAGCCGCAGGCAAAAGCTAGTTCCTCATAAAATCGTTAGTTGCTCGTCTGCATCGTCCAGTTGCGACCAGTAGTAACACCTGTGCGATATTTATCGCTTAATTTATACTTGTTATACTAATGGCAAATGGTCAGCTCGTTATACTTGTACCGAACAGGTGTGGATAGCCGTAACAATTAAAAAGAAAAGTTTGAAATTTTGTATAAAAATAATTTAATTCTTTCTGTAATTGCAACCAACCTATTATTTACATGATATGTACATGAGCATTCGTTTATCGACGTGGCTCTGGATACTTTGTCCGTTCGCCTCACAATTATTATAATTTAAATATTTTTGAATTTTAAAACAAAATGGCGGTGCAGCACACTGTATTGTTTTATAACTTTTGTCATCAATCCACGAACAATTTTGATGTTAGACAATGTAGTTTCTTTATTCCAATGTCAATATTGTTTACAATGTCGACAGTGAAAACAAGACCAATGTATTAATATTAGTACAATATACTAATATTTATAAAACATTAAATTTTGGATCTTCGGTTTCCCGCCAAAAGTCTCCTGAGCATTCATATTGTATTTATTGTCAAGTCCATAACACTAGATAACGTCAACAGTCTCCCGGACCAAAGGGACGTCTGGGGACTGCACATTGTTGTGAATTGTACCAATGCGTAATAAATTAATTATTTATGGCGAGGCACATAATATTTTTACATCAAGTAGTATATACAGTTGGTGGAATATACGAAGAGACGCCTCGATATTTTATTTGAAAAGTAGTCATCGGGTATGTGGCGTTGAGGTCCGTACTGATAAGTTTAGATATTGAATGAAATATTATTGAACGCCACTGTAATACTATATTACGCTACTTTGTGGCGCCGGCATAATAATAGCGTCACTACATCTCTTCGCGTGGATGCTGTAAGAACCTGCTATGGGATGTACCAGGACAATGAACAAGAGCGTTGTTCTGTTACTTAAAATCTACTGTGATCTCCAAGATGGCTGTCAAGCGAGAAAATTATGGAAAACCTCTCTTATTTAAGGTGAAGGCCTATGTCCAGCAGTGGCTGATGATGATCATGATGATGAATATTACATTAGAATACATGACCTAATTTTAATTTAACATTTAATTGTGCTATATCTTACAATAAATGATTTTGAAGTGCCATTTCGCGTCGACCTCGACTTGGTGCTTATTGATCATTTAGTGCCTTAGTTCCCAAAGTGGTCTAGGTGGACCCCCAGGGATCCACGGGAGACTCGACGGGGGTCTACGTTGGTGTACGCAAATTTCCATAGATAGGGGTCCACCGGAACCAGCTAAATTTTGAAAGTGGTCTATGAGAAAAAAGTCTGGGAACCTCTGATTTAGAGAAATAGCACTTTAGGCTCAGATTACAAAACAAAAGACAGATAGAACGCGCAGAACACAGGAGTGAAGCCAAGGACTATAATACAAAATGCAAAGATAAATACAAACTCGAGTCAGTACCAAACACGACGTCGTAGTCGCAGTACGTCTAGCGAATTTGAATATATATTTTTAATTATGCCAGCTTGTGTGGTTAAAAGCTGTAAAAATTATACCCAGAATTAAAAGAAAATTGTTTGGAGTATCATTTCATAGAAAAATATTATGATTGTCTTTTGATTGGTACTGTTTTAATTATTACTGATGACTAGGAACACAAAACCTCAACAAAACTCATTGGGGGTTTTTCGTTTGTAACCTGGTTTTGTAACCTGAGTTACGAGGTATATGACTTTTACTTTAATGATTTATTCATAAGAATGGACGCATGTCAGTGCATTAAACTGTAAGTAAATATGACGCTAAGCACCCCTTTCTCCCATTACGATTTTAAGCGTAAGTCGAAAAAAAAGTGACTGAAAACAGTATACCAAATAAACATCGGGATTTATTAAAAATAGTCTGTATAAATAAATCCGATTGGGCGAGCGCGCTAAACAACTGCTTGCGCTGTGCAAGACTGCAATCAAATCCTTTAGCATTGGTTGCATTGCTTATAAAACGAGAATCGCTATACTGAGTAACAATCGTATTTACATGGTAACTATACTATTTAAATATCGCTACGCTCACAACCATGATCATATTTATTTTTCTTATATTTTTATTGCTTACGACAAAAGAATTTTTGAAAGCTCGCATCAAAGCACGAGTGACGCAAAAGGCATTCCGTTTGTATTAAAGCTCGTTTTTGGTCCACGTCTTAAGACTCGTTAAACTTATAAATATAGTAATAAAACTATCACACAACTTATTAAATATATCTTTTGAATTTATCAACTATTTTTACAACAGAAAGATACCTAAAGCATGAGTTTAATTAAAGTATTGCGGAGAGCATGGATAATATGCCTGAAGCTGTACTGTCTCGCCGTGCCACACATATAGTGATGGATGTATTTGAAACAACAAATTACAACAGTACAATTAATTTACTTTACAGTAAGTTAGTACTAATAAATTTATTTTACGTCAATTAAGATAATAATTATAATATTATCTTGACTGATGTAAAATAAATAGATATTATAAATAAAATATAAACAGTCTTTCCCTAAACAAATTGTAGAAGATATTCCCAATAATTGCATAATTTAGGCATTCGAGAATCATTAAAATTACTTATTATTTTTTAGCAAATCTTTCACTGCGAAGCACTTCTTCATTGAAGTTATTAAATATATATTTATGACATTTTAATTAGTTTATGATTTACAAGCATTTGCTGATGTTGGAAATTCAATTTACATTTTAATTCTTAATGCGAGAGAATTTTACAATAACACTTTCTCGCTATGTATAAGGATTCAAGTTTTAACATGATTAAAAAATATTTATGTGCTTAGGTCATCGTTTGAATTGTCAGTATTTTAATACTGACAATTCAAACGATGACCTAAGCACATAAATATTTTTTACAAATATTTATTAAAAATACTTTAGTCTTTTACATTTTAGGCGTTATTATTACAATATCCATGCGTGTTTCATACATATTTTAATAAAAAATTAAACTCATGTTTAGGGATGCCTTAAAAAATATAATTTAGATATTTTGGATATATTTAAACTCTGAGATCGATACAACAGGGTCTGCTGTTCAGTTTCGTGGAAAATCGAATGAAGTGAAGGCTCACCGGCTCTTATTACGCGCTCTCACTTGATCTAGTTCAACCTAAAGTTGACATAATGTATCATCATTTTCAACAAGTACTTTTTATCTGTGAAATAACATAAGTTAATGCGATCGGAGATAAAGCTTTGCTAGTTAGCCGCTTTGTATTGAAAATTTAGTATTTAATTGAAATACTTAAAACTACAACAATGTTTCAAATGTCAATCTATTAAAAAATATTGACATATAAGAATTTCAGTCGGAGGATTGGATGCAAGTTGTCTGTGTCATGTAATGCTGCGGTTGGGAACTTCAAGTGGGTGTTGTAACTCACCAAGACTCATGGTCAGTCTACCCTAACAATTTCATTGACAACATTGAGCATAACGTGGGAGACAGTTTCTTAGGAATCTACTCGCACACCGCTTGCGGCGGAGAGTGCTATCCGGTGATACGGTGGCCGTAGTGACACGGTCGAAACGTCGAGAAGTATTCAATATTTATCGTCGAGAAGATTCGATATTGAATTGATAAATATAATATGAACGTGAATTACAAACATTTACGAAACTGTAATATTCCTTTAAATGAAATCTAACTCCTGATTCCATTCAGGTTAAAGACCAGAGAGAGAGAGAGAGAGCGAGAGACAGAGTAAACTCTAATCTTCTTCTTCTTTGCGTTATTAATCCCGGCTTCCATTGCCAGGGTCCGCCTTCCTACTAGTTTCCACCACTTTACTCGGTCTTTGACATCCTCAATTGTAAGTCCATTGGCTTCCATGTCCTTGGTCACAACACCCAGCCCGCGTTTCTTAGAGTGGCCCCGAAGTCGTGCTCCAAGGACAGCCATATCGAGGCATCTCCTATCGACGAAGTCTCTGGGCCGGCGCATTATGTTAGAGAGTAATCTCTAATATCCTGTTAATATTTCAAAATTACCTGTTAGTTTATCTGGAATTTAGTTTTGACTTCATTCAAAATTCCATGTCTGAACAAATGGCAATACTTATTTTAATACGCTAACTCCGCTCCCCAAGGTCTGTAGGGCTTTGAACTGTTCTGCGAGTACTGATGATGTGGGGGGTGATGAGGGTACGGTGCGGGGTAGTGGGGTGCCGGCGGCGCAGGGTGAGGCCCAGGGGGTACGGGAGGAGCCGGTGGGGCCGGGGGGTAATGGGGATAACTCGGCGCTGCCGTTAAGGGTGCCGCTATTGCAGTCGGAACCGCAACCGTGGTAGACGCAGTCGTACTAGGTACGTCCTGTCTGTGCCCCAGCTCTGTGTACCCATGCTGCTGGGGCACCGGAGTCGTTGGGTACTGAGGGTACCCCCAATTCGCAGATTTAGCTGCTAATTCCCGCTGTGCTGCGAAACATTGCAGATGGCTCATGAGGCGGAGTCGCAGAGGGTCTTGGATATCCAGACCCTCGCAGCTGACGAGATACCGGGCGACTTCCGCGGCACACTCTCGGAAGCCAATGCTGTGGTAGTCCATCGCGTAGCGTTGAGGGTCGTATGCGAACGTGTCCAGACCTGGAAAAATAGAAATTCATGTTTGAAGACTGCTTGTAAACGATGATTGGTAATATTCTACTAGTAGTAGAGAATTCAATGAATTACTCGGGGATCGATTATGATCCGTTGAGGAATAGCGTGATAAAGGATCGGTGTAAGTTGAAGTATGATGTGGTGACAAGGATCGAGAAAGGAATGCTCTAATGGTTTGGTCATTTAGAAAGAATGAGTGAGATTTGATTGACGAAACGAATATTCCGGGACAAATGTGAGTGGAAGTGTCGGAAGAGGGCGCCCAGGAAAAACTTACTTTGATCAAATCAACAACTTGGTTCAAAAAGGTCAAGATCGTAGCACCCTTAATTGACGAAAGTGTATGAAAAGATGTATGTATGTGGATGAGGAGAGAGAGGTATGTCCGAATCGTAGTGTGTAGCAAACTGTGTTCTCTGCCTATCCTTATGGGATATCGGCATGAGTGTAGGTATGTATGTATTCGGGGGAGTGGGCACTACTTTCTTACATTCCATCTACCATCAAACATCATTGTCTTAAAGGTTTTTGTGTATCAGTCGGATGATGTCGGCACGTCTCCGCGATCACAGGCATAGAAGGTAGTCCTCCGCAGTACCAACGTATTGTACACCAGGGGCTGCGCATCCAGACTCGATCCACGTATCACTAACAGGGAGGGAGTCGCATGCTCGTTCTCTAAATTATAATTATAAAAGAAATAAGCTAGTAGTTGTGGTCTAAACATATAAAATTGTCATGACGCTGACTGACTTACTGACTAACAGTCGACTCACAGCCCGGGTGTGCTAACCAGACGTGCTAGAGGCGCGATATTTTTAGCGTAGCTTCCTTTAGTAATGTAGGGGCAGTTTAAGAAATGAATATTGAAAATTTGCACTCTAAGGGATATAGCGAGATGATTGATCAACCGTATGTTGATGAAAATGTTGATAATCAAGTCGGGACGTCACTAGGGAAAGGAAAGGTCTTCCGACCAGACCAGGGTGTTATGTCTGTAGGGGCCTGTGTAAACCGTAACGGTGATTACGGGAAGTCTTCAAATGCTAAATTGCCTTCAAACTTTTTCACCGTAATTCAGATTTCCATGATAATGTCGTCATTCAAGAGTTGCGTCATTTCTTGAGGATATGTGGTACTGTGTAGCAAAGTAGGTCGCCACAAGGGGATTGAAGTTGGGGTCAGGGGTTAACAAAAAATAGTGAATACCTCTAATTTGTGAAATCAGGGAAAAGGAAATGGGTACGGGAAGGGCACTTATTTAATCCGACATCAACGCGGACGGAGTCATGGATAACAACTAGTGTTATATAAAATTGCTAAGTCATGTTTATTCAAAAGAAAATGTTGCTCGAGAATTTTTCGCAAGATGTGATAAATTTTATTGTATTGAGAATAAGTTTATTTAAGACTAACTCCCATCAATTTCTGTGTTCAAACTGGTGGAGAAATCAACCGAACCACTTAGGATTTAACATTAACACATTTCAACAAAATATGTAAATTTTAATTCAATAAAGGGGTATCGTAAGGTAAGTATTTTTATTATACTTTTCTTTAATAAGAGTAGTTCTTCCATACCCAGTCCTTTGCGATGAAACTGCCCCTAATAACGCCAAAGGAAGAAGAAGAAACTATAACGTTTAGATACGACTGAGGGTTTATATTTCTCTGTCAATTTTCGAACAAATTTGTTCAATTAATATTTACGTGATACAAAAGGCCCCGTTCACCAAATGTCGATCATTCCACCGCTGTCGTTCGTTATGGTACTGCTTTTACATTTTACAAAATTGCAATGAGCACGCGATTCTGTGCGAGTTTTGCTATCGCTTGAGATTTGGAAGATATTTAAATTGAATTTTTAAGACAGTAGTCGATCAGGATGCATTTAATTTCGTTTTCAATGCGTTAGTTACAAAAGGTATTCGACGCATGTCCAGATGTTCTCAATCATTTACGTATCAATGAAAACCGGTCAATTTCTACCAAGAATGCAAAAAAAACTATTCAAAAACAACCCTCGATTTGAGCCCTTACAAATGAGATAGATTATATAATATTTCCATAAGTGAGAAGAGTACAGGAAAAGTAACGGAACCCCCTAAGTTTCCGGACGTCTTCCGATGGGGATAAATGTATCCACTATAAGATGGCCCGCTGATACTTGGAGTGAGTTTAAAATTTCTATTAGAAAAAGTTGTTTCATTGATAAATCAAGGTTCTAGATATTCTTGTCATGCAATTGGGCTACCAGGACAACAGAAGGGTGAAGGAAGCAAGTACGTTTGTGTAAGTTTTTTATTATTACGGAACGAGTGTAAGTTTTTTTTAAATATAAATTTAATATACCTAGTTTTTTTTAATTTGTTTTGCAAGTAAATATTGTGAGAATTTATTACATTATATATTTATTTTATTTTGGCTTTGGTGTTCTTATTCCATTTTTTCTATGGTATCCACCATTGAACACAGGCCTAGCTGTGAAAAGTGTTTTAGCACTTTACGCTTGACCGACGCCTTGGACATCACAGTTCGTTACCGATTGTTGGGTACAATATAAGGTAATCCCTATAGTTACTGGTGCCGATTCCGTTGTACAAAACTAAACTAAATTTGGCCCCTCTCTATCTTTTTCTAATGTCAAACGCCAAAACGAAATAGCAAACATTTATAGCGAGTACCGACCCACGTTTCTGTCAAACGGTTCTAATAAATGTTGCGTTTTTGAGTATCTTTAGTCCGTGTGTTCCGAAATTGTGAAATTTTGACGTTCCTAAACGAAACTGACAGCACCAAAACTGTAGCTATCTCGTTTTGGTGTTTGACATTAGAAAAAGATAGGAACGGACCAAATTTAGTTAAGTTCTGTTAAAGCAGAATCGGCACCAATAGGAAGTCTTCGGCCGAGAAATTAATTTTGTGACCACGTTGAACACTGACTACGTGATCTGTCTACATTTACATTATCTATTTTAATATATAGATAATTAGCTATTTTAGCTTAGAATAAGTAAGTCTCTCTCTATATAATTAGCCTTTTCATAATTATTTATTATATATTATTTATTATATTTAATAAACGATAGAGCTAAATATTTATCAAATATAAAGCTCGCAATTGTTTTATAAAAATATAAAAATGGGATATATATTTTAAATTATCGCGATCGAAAATTCGTCTTTATTCCTAATCAAGGAGCTTAATCTTATACTCGTGTATAGGTTGAATATATTTATTCCAAACCCATTTCCACCATACTGCTGAATGACACAGCTTTTATTTTTTCCACAAAGACTCCCTTTTTTTCGGCCGCAGCATCTCAAAGGTAATTGCGTGCGCTTCCTTCCGTCCCGCGGTCGCAGGGTTAACGTCTCACGTGGTTTTTGTGTCGCGGGCCCACAGGTGCGACAACCCTTCCGCGGCTACGTTTCCGTCCGTCACTGGGGCACAATGGGTGCGTGGTCTGGTGATGCGAATGTAGCTTTAGAGCTTCAACGCATTCATTAGGGAGAGCCGAGCAGCTTTTACTTTTTTCATGGAGTTTAAAATGTAAAACAGTAATCATTATTCCAGTTGACACTACTTACAACCTTGTAGACCATCTAACATTAATTCATGATTAATTAAACCCGGCCAGAGTCTCTATGACATTAATAGCACACGCCTATGTCAACTATGAAGGCTACAGAAACCCGCAATGGCCATATCTCCTAACTCAGACCAGACTCTTATCAAACCCAGACCTAAATTGGGGTGATGCTAGGATATAGATCATCTGTCCATCGACCCTAGCAGAACATTAAAAAAAAGGTCCAAAAAGTCCCACATAAGCAAGATAAGTCACGGTTTACGAGCACCGCTAAATTAAGCACTCCTAAAATCACATGACAGCTTTAAGCTCATAATTTGCAGTCAATACACGGAGGGCGCTCATCCCCTGGCCGCGGAGAGGGGGCGGGTTGGGACTGGCCTGGGCAGCGGGTTCCCACGACACACCCCTCGGGGTGCTCAGCGCAAATACGGATACGTTCAGCAGTTGATGTATGACTTGTGTTCATTAATTGAAACGATTGCTTTACCGACGTAAGTTATGTACTGCGAGCGTGTTAATATTATTATATTATGTATATGTTCGTATATTATATATATTTACGTATAACTATTATGTTTGTGACTCGATCACGCGTAGTAGAGGCATGGCGAGTCACATCTGAGGTGATTTTAATAAAATTTGATGAGTATTTATATAGTAGTATATAGTATAGTATTATATAGTAATATACCCTATTGGTGGTCTAGTGGTGTTAGACACGGGTTACGATCAAAGGATCGTGGGTTCGATCCCGGTCCCGTACCACTGCGTTACTATTTGTAATTCATGTACGGTCTACATTGTAGACACCAATGTACTTAACGGAGAAAAAAACTTCGTGAGGAAACCTGCATGCTCGCATGGGTGTGTGAAGTCTATCAATCCGCACTAGGCCAGCGCGGTAGACTACGGCCTAATCCCCCTCCTGATGAGGGGAGGTCTGTGCCCCTGCAGTGGGGACGATATAGACTGGGGGTGACAATAATACAGTAGTGTTTGAATTAGTACAATATTATATAGAGTGAAATATAGGATCTTATCATAATGCTCCCAAACTGGGCAAGGCAAAAGCCTCGATGCATTTCGAACCTATGGATTTTTTTTAATGTCCCAGTTATGCTTAGCTTTCATAGACTGGTTTTTTATGTGCTGCCAACATAAGACTAGATAGACATGGGGGACTTTGTGATTTTTTGAAATATCACGCAAGTGCAGTCACGGAAAACATACATACATATTATCATCTTTATTTGTAATTAAATAAAGATAATATTAATCTTTATTTAATTACAAAAGTAAAATAAAAAAACATATTTAAGAGTACAGTGCATAAACGAAATTCTACAAGATAATATAATTATATCTTAAAATGTAAATTCAAAAGAATTCAAAATATAATAATGATTTGCTAATTTGTTACGTTTTAATTATATTTAAATTATAAATTAAATTATATTTACAAATTTTATATCAGCATAAATGAATAATAGGTTTTTTACAAAAAAATATTATATATACCTATTATCGTATTTTATTTAGTATCTCTCCTACAATCTCTCATACCGCACAATAGCCTTATTTGAATCGCCGTAAGGCGGTCACCGGCGCGGGCGCAGCTATCGCTTACACGGTACGCACAAACCAACGCGCACACGCACCTGGCGCCTATAAAAACGCAACAACAGGAAGCGATGCTGGCTAAGTGACTGGTCTATTTTTTCACTTGCTCACGCATACGACGTGTGAAAGAGAGAACAATAGGGAGATAATTTGATATCGATATGTTAGGTTTTTGTAACGATGGCCATGAATTAAGTGCGGGATCCCGGGGGTGTCAGATTGTGGTCAGTCGTGAGCGTGATTTGTTGTAATCGAAACTTATTAAAAAAAACTAAAAGTATTTACTCAATTTTATCGATATAGGGCTTAAAAAGAAACAGATGAAAGCCTTTAAGATCAAGAGTCATAATTAAATATTTTATACTAACAAAACGCTGCGTTTTCGCTCGAATTAACTTAGTAATGATGATGATGGTATCATATATTTTATTCAACTAAATTTCAAATTTTCGGTTTAGTCGTTTAAGTGGGTAGATGTAACATAGAGACTAACAAAAGTACTTTCGCTTTTAATTTGTTAACATTTATTTATTTAATTACACTTCATACATTCATTCATCTATACATATAATAAAATCGTAAACGAGCCGTGTCTGTACAATGAATATTTTTTCAAAAAAAACCATCCATACAGGTTGTACATAGTTATGTTACCGGAGCCAAAAATATAGTTTTTAGAAATTTTGTCTGTTTGTCTGTGCGTTTGTGCACCCTAATCTCAGAAAGGGCTAAATCAATTTTAATGCTGTTTTTACTGTTGCATTGTGACAAGCTTCCTCTAACATTTGGTGTTTGTTTCTTCTGTCTATCATTAATCATTCATTCTTATTAAGATCGGAGAAAATTATTTATGTATAATTTCGCTCTTACCGAATGCCCACGCGGACGGGGTCGCGGGCACAGCTAGTTCATTATATAAATGTAAGGATGGACTTACCGACAAGGGCATGCTCCACTAGTCAACCTTGGGTAGTCCAGAGACAATAATATTATTATAGTGTTGAAGTCTGTGTGCGTGTGTACATAAGAAGTGCGTTAGCCTATGAGTCGTTGGTGCCGATTATGTTGTATAGAACTTAACTAAATTTGATCCCTCCCTATCTTTTTCTAATGTTAAAAACCAAAACGAGATAGCAAACACTTATAGTGACGTACGTTTCTGTCAAACGGTTCAAAAAATGTTGCGTTTTTGTGTATCTTTAGTCCGTATGTTCCGAAATCGCATCTAAATCTTTTAATTTTGTCGTTTCTAACTAAACAAAACTGACAGCACCAAAATTGTAGCTATCTCGTTTTGGCGTTTGACGTTAGAAAAAGATAGGGAGGGACTAAATTTGTTTAAGTTCTGTTACTACAGAATCAGCACCATTATTGACTTAAACTCTAAAAGAGCATTTCTGTGAACCCTCGTAACACTGCGAGTGGACGAGCGGGACAGTTTGTCCTTGCGCGGAGTGTCTCCGGCAAAACTTTATGTTGTCCAACAACGTTACCACTGGTGTGTAAAATATGATATAAAATCCTGTGCAGCGCTCCAAGCGGTATTTGGAGAATTAGAATCGTCTGATATTTTATACCGTAATGCTTGCGTTGGGCTATGTGGAGCTGGCATAATAGTAGATTCACTTCATCTCTTTATGTGGATGCTGTGAGAAACAGCCAAAGGATGCACCAAGCGTGGAGATTATGGCAACCCCCCTTTTTAAGGAGGAGATCCATATCCAGTAGTGTACATCCAAGAGTTATATCTAGCTATAAGCCATACCCTATGAACCTAGTCATCCAGAGGTAGTCTGGAAGAGATCGCATATTGCCATTAGACCGTCCTATGTATACTTTCTAATTCTTGTATATTATCTTTGTAATTTTTTTTATATTGGTGCGCAATAAATGGTTCTTTAATTGGCTCGTATGTGGTATGTCAGCGATATCACATACAGTAAGTTATTCAACTGCCGCTGACCTTTAACTGGCCGGAACTGCGCCAGTGCCGAACGGAAGCGGCGGACTCCGCATTTTGTACACAATTTTGAGACGCACTGAATCGTTTCTACCTCTTCACCAGTGAGTAACGGTGACCGCAAATTGGTTGATACGACCGCAGATCCGGCGGTGAAAAGGATCGACTTGTTATGTATGAGAAATCGCAAGTTCTCTTTTACATGATTGTCAGATTAAATAAAGATTTATTTATATTGTTTTCTTTTTAGTTGGTGTATATACATTCCATTTTTCTTTAGGGGACGGTATCGCTTACTGTACCTATACAGTAGGTAGTGATGCTTTTTATATGCGTTGAATGGATTGTATTCTAATAACGCAATTGTTTAAGCTTGTTTCTATGTGTGTGCACCTTTATGGTTCATAGTCTAGAATCTTATAATCTAATTTAAAAATTTGGAATGATGATCTGGTGTGCGTACCAAAAATAAGTAAATATATAAATTCCAGGTGTATAAATGTATATTCCAGGTGTATAAATGTACATTCTAGGTGTATAAATGTACATTCTAGGTGTATAAATGTATATTCCAGGTGTATAAATGTACATTCTAGGTGTATAAATGTATATTTCAGGTGTATAAATGTATATTCCAGGTGTATAAATGTATATTTCAGGTGTATAAATGTATATTCCAGGTGTATAAATGTAAATTTCAGGTGTATAAATGTATATTCCAGGTGTATAAATGTATATTTCAGGTGTATAAATGTACATTCCAGGTCATTTTTTTGTAGATCGCACTCTTGTTTGTACTTCAGCAAGCATACAGCGAGCGGCTCGGCGCGAGGCTGGCTGTGAGCAAGGCCGAGGCTCTGTGTTTTCATGGGCCTCGGAGACAGCCGTCGTCAGGAGCGCAGATTGTCATTAGTGAAGGCAAAGCTTTCTCGAGGATCCCAATGAAGTACTCATATTAGACGCTGTGTGGAAGTACGCGACATACTTCAAAAGCTTATCACCGAGATTAATCAGCACGGCTGCTGCTGTTAGTCGAACCTTTGACTGTTATTATTATTAATAATATTGATAAAAAATAATTTTATCATTTTATATATTTACTAAAAACATGACCAAGAAATAAAACTTCAACTAAAGTTTAATTTATAGTTTTGGGAAGATTGTATGATTATTTCAATGGTATCTAAAATTGATCTTCAAATAAAAAATCTACAGAATCCCCAGCTTCACTCACTATCGCGTGTACCACCGCGGAAGGGCCGTGTTCCTTGTTCCCACGTCACGCTTCCGGGTGGCGGCAGGTGGACACGCGCGCACACACGCACGCACACGCGCACACGCACGCACACACCCAATTGTTTCACGGCGCCCGCGTCTGTTCGATATTGTTAGGATGCAAAGGGACAGTGGTGCTCTATTTCTAATAATACTTAATTTATTATAAGATTTATCAATTATTTATATGATATATAGCTATATAATTTCTTTTCGCTAACTTTAACTGACTAGTAAATTATAACAGTATCTGAATAATATGAGACATCGTATTCTAAAGAAAGTAAAATGCAAAACCTCACAACAAAAGACAGGAAAAGCGAACCGAATGGCGGACGGATCCCGCGTGTAGATTTTTGCTTTTCATCGAGACCGTTAGGCGCACTCTGTTGTTAGGAAACGGAAACCAGTTGTTAGGAGACAAGTTAATGCGGATTTAACTGTAGCTTCGTACGGAACCGCTTGTTACATAACAGTAATTTTCGATGCGATTACAAGTTTCGAACGCAAATCCGTCGAATTATTAAAAACCAATATGTCGCCTGGTTTTTTTACAGTTTTACACGGTTTCAACGGTCATTGAGTAATGAATATCCGTGCCAAGTCCCGCCCGACGCCCGTGCAGGCGCGGCACGTGGCACGTGACACGTGACACGTGACAGGAGGTAGGTAGCATGCCAGTGAAGTATCTCAGCAGATTTTTATTCTGACAATTATTTTCTTAACATCATCCTTCTTGGCATCCTCTAAAATTTACCGCCATTTAAGGTGCGCTGTGTCACGCCGGCATAATAATAGCGTCACTACATCTCTTCCCGTCAACGCTGTGAGAACCATCCCCAAGGCAGAAGGAGAGACAGACACAAATAAACAAATATATTTCTTGACTCCACATAATTTTTTTATAAATAATAAATAAAAAATTAACGTGAACAGCGTCACTCCATCTCATCCCGAGGATGCTGTAGAACCAGCGAGGGGATGTGCCAGGGTAATCAAATGGCCGGCAGCGTTATCACGTTTTCTATCAAAATCTGTTGCGATCTTCAAGACACGTGTCAAGCGTGGAGATTTTGACATCATTTTGAGTTTTATCTTCAAATTATCATCTCTATGCCGATGATTTGCAAATCTATTGACATTTTAAAATCGAAGT
>WUAW01001624.1:45366-57565 GCA_017165845.1 Thaumetopoea pityocampa | reverse complement strand
CTGTCTGTTTATTTGTTCGGGCTTCACGCAAAAACCAGCGGGTAGAATTCGGTTAAAACTTTACAGTCTTAAAGGTATTGTTTCAACTTAAATACTGCGGTATGTTTCATCAAAATCGGTCCGGTAGAATTAAAGATACAGCTTGATCCTTCTTTTAGTAGCCGCCGTTAAGGTACGAGAGGTCAAGTAAAAGTGGTCATATGGCTATATAATTCTATGATTGCGTTGGTATTTCTCATGTAGCGGAAAACCGACATTCACGCGGGCGGAGCCGCGGGCAAAGCCTAGTTACGTGATAAAAACAATTGAAATTCGATAAGTAGTGACTAGGTAGTGCGAGACCTAATCACTACTATGGGGGTTTCAAGTCACCAGTGCTTCAGCAACAAGCTGAGATGGGGCGTTTTAGGGCAGGCGCGTAATAAATAGTTATTCACTAGTATATTGCGATTGTAAGCCTATCCAATTTGTATATGTTCCTTTTCTTATCTATGTATATTATAAAATTGATAAATGTCAAGTATTCAAAAATCAAAAATATTTAATAACAAACTACTCAGATCGACTAATTAAGGGTTTCTGAAACCAAAACCGCCGATGTAAAAAGTATTTGTTTGTTTGTTGAAAAAACCAACATGTTTGTTTGTTTATCTGTTCGGGCTTCACAGAAAAATAGCAGTTGATTTTGGTTAAGCTGTTACATTCTTAAAGGTATTATTCCGACTTAAATACTGCCGGATGTTTCATCAATATCGGTCCAGTAGAATTGAAGATACAGCTTGACCCCCCATTTAGTAGTCGCCGTTAAAGTATGATAGCTCAAGTAAAACTGATTATTCAGCTTTTCACATAAATCTGTTATGATTGTTTCGAGATTTCTTATGTACCGAAAACCCGACAGTCACGCAGGCGGAGCCGCGGACAAAAGCTAATTTTATATATCTTGTTTGCTTTCTTATATTGTAAACTTTATTTGTGGTGTTTGACCTGAATAAATGTGATTCTTTCTTTCTATTACTTATCAAACTATGTGATGAACCTATAAACGATGATGAACTGCTACTATAAATGATGATGAACTATGGACTATGTGTGCTGATAACGAGTCATAGCCTATCTCAATTTTTGG
This sequence comes from Thaumetopoea pityocampa, assembly GCA_017165845.1. Classification (NCBI taxonomy): domain Eukaryota; kingdom Metazoa; phylum Arthropoda; class Insecta; order Lepidoptera; family Notodontidae; genus Thaumetopoea; species Thaumetopoea pityocampa. The sequence goes on along the minus strand of WUAW01001624.1, from coordinate 56,436 downwards.
AATCATATCTTTTTACCAGTCTTGCGCAAAGTCAACACTGTTTTGTGTGCAACACTATCATACAGGGTGACTTTTTCAACTAGTCATGGATAATTCAATTCAATTCATTTTTTATTTGCTTAATACAGTTAAGAAGAATAAGACGGACTTTGTTTTGATAGCCAAAGGTGTCATGATATCCACACTAGTGTAAGGCCGGCCTTACGCTGATGTGTATTACGCTTCGGTGTAAACTGTTATCGGCCACAGCAAGTGTCGGTTCATTTGCATCTGAATGCTCGGTCGCTATTGTTTTATTTGACTGCTCTGCGGTCGGTGTCAGTGGCCGCTCGCTTAAACGGTACATAAATATTCCCCTAAATATATTCGGAATATAGGCATCCCCCATTAATTTTAGAGTTGTGGTCCACGGGATTTTGTAATAATACATACATGGCTGATATCCCATAAGGGTAGGCAGACATAAAAATGGTAAAGTCAAACGGTGATCGGTCATCTGAACGCAGCCTTACTGCCGCCCCTACAAGAAATGATAGGAGGACCTGACTTTTTAAATTTTAATTTATTTAGAGATTTTTGCTTAGGACTAAACGCGCCAGCCTCATTGTTCCCACATATCATAATTAGATAATCTTAGCAATTTATATCTGTCTCAAAAAATATACCTTCTTATCATCACTACTGGTTTAGATAATACACTTTGAAACGCACCTACATTAATGAGGTTGATTTTAATGCCATTCTATAAAGATTTTCTTTCTCTGTTGAGAAAAGCACATTCCAATAATAAGTGATGGAGAACCTGACTTAAATCAGGAGAATGTTAGGGTGAATATATTACCTTGCTCTAACGTTTAACAGGGGGGACAGACCACACAAGCCACCCCCCGCGATTTGCGGTACTCCCATGGAGGGATTTTTCTGCGACCAATAAAAAGGATATTTGAAGGTTTAAACATCTTAATTTTATTTGTTCGCAATAGATGGCGCTGATACTACGGTACGTAAAAACTGAATCGCGCTTTCAAGGTGTAAATTCATTTGCATAGGCTTTTGTTGAAATAAGTAGCACTTTGAGGAGGAATACGTGTATTAATACTGATGTTTTCTTTACCATATTTAAGCTAGTATTTTACTGGAATCCCACCTGATGGTAAGTGGCGATTTTATAGGGTGGTTTCAATAGGGTGGTAAAACGTACTAGCTTAATAAAAACCTATTCACTCTTGTCTTAAAGACAACTACGCGATATATTTACGCAAGAAGACTATTCCAGTCTTCGGCTGCACGTATTATGAACGTGGAAACAAATCGTTTCGTACGGGTGGCAGGGATGTATATGTATACGTGGTAGGGGTGGATAGCCCGCTGTAACTATCCTGTAAAATATAACTCTTTAAGTTATCCATGCGTATATTAATTTGTACTGCGTATAACCGCTCTCACCGCCAAGGCTTATATGGTTTTCCAAAGGATGAAAAACAAATATGTAGAGTCCGGGAGATGAAGATATGCAATCGTTTTTATACTTTTAACTATAACATATTTAAAAAAAATTACAATACATTGTATTGTATTGAATACAATACTAAGCTCATCACGTGACGTTGTACAGCTTGCTTCTCTGTTCTTCATTCACGCATCATTCATCATTCCCACACTCATTCTATCGGTTTCAAAATATTCACATTCACTATTACTGTTTTACGTTCATATACACACACAAGTCCCACATACATATATTATACATAGCTTTATGTGACTAGTTAAACGACAGTGGCAGCCAAAAAAGGTTCGTATAAAAGAGGAAAAAGTTGATACCCTTATACTTATATCTAATGAAACTTGATGTCCCAGAGAGCCTCTATTTACCGTAATAACGCTAGTGTTGTGTGGTTACCAAGTTCCGGATTATGTGTTGCCGGATTCTGCCTATTTCGGCGTTTCTCGATTTATGAGTGCGGTATTTGGTAAGGGGGTTCGTTTTATTAACTTTTCCCGTGGCTCGTATATTTTTAAGTATTACGTACTGACGACTGATTGGCACACTGATCGAACTACTTCTGTACATAGTATCAGGCATCTTCATAAGATGGCGGAACTCTTGAATGACGACATTATCATAGAAGTCTGAATCATGGTGAAGAAGTTTGATAGTGATTTAGTGTATATAAAAGTGGCAAGCTCCACCAGATATAACACCCGTCTGGTCGGAAGATCTTCCGTTTTCCGATACTGCCACTCCTACCACGCTTCGACCTATAGTTGGTGATATTCCGAAATGATCATCAACGTCTTCATCAACATTACTGTCGATCAAGCGTCCTGCTAGAATTTGTTCCGATTTTGAAATCCCGGTAGAAGTAAACGTTGTGTGTTGATCAAAATTGTTTGTATCAGAGCCATGGACGTAATTATTTATCAATATACTAGCTGACCCGGTGAACTTCGTACCACCTAAAAAAATTCTTCGATTTTTTAGCTGTTCCTTTGGGTTTTTCCTAATTTTATTTTTTCATAAATCAACCCTGTACTGAGGCGGACAAAACAAAAAAAAACATTATAATCGGTCGAGTCATTTTCGAGTTTTTGTGAGACAAACGCACGGCGATTGATTTTTATATATACTGACTGATTGTATGCAGAATTTATTCAAAATTTTTTTAAGAAAATTGTACCTATCTCGTAGAGAATAGGTTTTAAAAAGGCTGCTTTAAAACTGCATATTCAAAACCGACACTTGTTGGTAAAACAACGATAAACTTCCGCTCTCTGTAAACTCATGCGATAATCACTCCCTCTAGTGGAAGTAACACATTTTCTTCGTCTTCAACAAAGTAATAATTTTTACTTAGATTAATTTCATTCTCAGCATGAAATATGTATTAGTATTTATCTATGTATATCGTTGTATATCTATGTATATGTATATCTTTGTATATATTGTAAGTAAGATGTATATCGTTGTGTATTACTAAGACACAATGGATTCTTGTTTGGGGCTAAGATGTTTGTTTTATTCTTTATTTTATTATCATATTATTTGTTTAACATAGGTGGTAAGTACAAGATGGATTTTGTTTTGAAGTTCACTATTTTATGCCAACATGCAGTGGCGTAAAAATATTTTCAAATATTAATAAATATTATAAAATTAATAGGTTGCTATTACCGTATACTTACATTATACATATCCACATCAGACCCACACTGCCTGTCAGCTCCTTTGCCATTATGGAGCAGCCGACTTACAGATACACAAATCATTGTCTTTAATATGTCAACGGATTAATAATAATAATGACAATTACGTACATGTCAAAAATATAAATATAACAGTAAAATATAAAAAATTATTATTATTATTTGCTTAACGCAGGTGGTAAGAACAGGAAGACTCATGTTCTACAGTGGGACAATAGATGAGTGATGATGTTAATGATATAGATGGTCTAAAAGATACATTGCTATTTAAATAATAGGTTAATATATATTTACAAGTCATAATATTGATAAATTCTAAAACTTTTCAGGTCAGGGAGTACTTAGTCTTTTAGCCTGTCCAGCAAAAAGACTTAAGTATACGGGTAAGCGACACTAATCTTCCGAGCTGCTACTGTCTTTTCCTACTCCTTCCGAAATAGTAGTGTCCTATATCCTATAGCCCTTTTCCCAAATTTCATATTTCTTGCTCAATACAACTTTCCTACCTCATCCTCCTTCTTTCTCTTCCTTTTTGTGGGAACGCACTGAGGAACTTTATCGCTTTTATATAAAAATAGCGGCATCGTGGTTCGCCACCTAATACGTCTCGTTTTCCGCGTGGGCGGAAAGTGGGCAACGGATAGTCACTTTGCTCATAGGAAGTGAAAAGAAGTGGCCTTTACCTACCCCAACTCTTATGTGGTGTTCTTATGGTATGTTGGTCAGTATTTTCGTGTGTCACGCGGGAGACCAAGGTTTGATTCCCCGCCGAAGAGCCAAGGAAATAGGTGTGATTCTATAATCACACCTATTTCCTTGGCTCTTTAATGTAAGTTACATACATACATACGTATGTGTGTAACTTTTCAGGAGAATAATTTAAAATTTTAAATGTTGCCATAATCTATTGTAAATTGTTATTGTTATTATTCTTAGTGGTAATATACACAAAATTAATTTATAATTCAACAAATAATTTACAATATTTTATAGCACCTTATAAAACTCTTTTGAAAAATTACTGATTCTATAATTAGCACGTTTGCCTTCTAGATCACTGATACTAAATATCAGATAGTAAAACATTCAACTGATAACGTACATAACACGGTGATTTAGTGGTGTTGGACACGATTAGGGATGAAAGGGTTGTAGGTTCGATCCCAGTCTCATACTAATGGGCTATTTTCAAATTCATTTACGGTCTACGTCAGAGGTCCTCAAATTTTTTATTTTGTAGACCACTTGTAATGTTTTTCACTTTTAAATAGACCCCAAAAGCGTAGTTAATATAATTTTTTTGTAAATTTATCAACTTCAAACATGTTCTTGACAGATGACGTGGACCCCTTGTAGCTCATTGTCGACCCTTAGGGGGTCGTTATAGACCACTTTGGGTATCAATGGTCTATATTATAGACATTAATATATTTAACAGAGAAGAAAAACTTCGTGTGAAAACCTACATATATGCTTGCATGAGGGTATGAAGTCTACTAACCCGCACTAGGCCAGCGTGGTAGACTACGACCTAATTCTCCTACTGAGTAGGGGAGTTCCGTGCCTCTGTAGTGAACACGAACTGTAGACTAGGGATAACGATGATATTGAATAAAAAACTCACTAAAGGATGCTGTGCTCGTAAAGGTGGAGTCAGTTCAGCGTTTAGTGATTATACAAGACTCCAAAATAACATCCTAAAATAACATTCAATAAGATCAAAAAGCTAATGAACCTCGTAAATTTCCTTATGAACCCGTGAAGTACTCACCATTATGGTAATGCTGCGGTCAGCAATTTCAGATACTGCCGTCAGGTATCGAACTCGCATTTGAAAGCTTAAATTGTCAGAATAAAATCAGTAGATTGCATTTTTCATAAAAGTAAGCTTTAAGCTTTCATTGTAATTATAATGCAATTATTATCCTCATTATAAAATATAAAAAAAGATTCAAAGATATTTAAAAGATCTACCCAGATCGACTAATTAAAGGCTTCTGAAACCTAATCCATCAATGTTTGTTTGTTTGTTTGTTTGTTCGAGCTTCACGCAAAAATCAGCAGGTAGATTTTAGTTAAACAACTGCAGCCTTAAAGGTACTATTCCAACGTAAATACTGTGGCTTGTTTCATCAAAATACGTCCAGTAGAATTGAAGATACAGCTTGATCCCTGTTTTAGTAGCCGCCGTTTAGGTACGAGAGCTCAAGTAAAAATAGTTTTAAGGCTTTATATATGAATCTATGATTGATCGGGATTTTCACGGTCAAAAGCTAGTTATTATTAATATGAAGATATAAAAGTTAAAATATTACCAATTCATGAAAGACCTATTTCAGCTGTAGCCTATTTACTTCTAGATCTGTTTGCGCAAGTTTTAAGACTTTCCATTTTTAATATTCAATGTTCCTATAAAGTCGGCAAAAGGCCTACCAAAAATAGGCAAAATTACAATTCTTTGAATGCGCGAAAGAATTTCATAATCTTATTATATTAGTTTCCAGAATATGGCATTTTATTACAAACCTCAGATACTTAAATCATACCCAACCAAAAATTGGTTCAGTAACTGTTCCCACTAATAAATTATATTCTTATAAAAGTTCCCTTTTTAGGCATTTTGGAATTTGTATGAGAAAACTTATAATTGGTATAAAAATTTATATTTTGTTTGGTTAGACCTGTTTTACCCTTGTCTTTCGTGGGAATGCATTGAGGAACTTTAACACCTCATAAAAATGGCGGCGTCGTGGTTCGCCACCAGACACGTCTCGTTTCCCGCGTGGGCGAAATGTGAGCTATGGATAGTCACTTTGTTTGTTGCAAGTGGAAAGAAGTGATCTCTGCCTACCCCAATCCTTCGGTAGTATAATGGTCAGTATTTTGCCTGTCACGCGGGAGACCGAGGTTCGATTCCCCGCCGGAGAAAAAGGGAAAAAGGCGTGATTGTATGATCATGATGATTTTTATTTTGTAATTTATTTTATTTTGTTACTGTACACTGTTTGATTAACAAATAAAATAAAATAAATAATAAAATATTATGCAAATTGTATTTTTTTTGGCAGAAAAATTAACATGTCATTTTTGGACTCATTTTATACATACATATACGTAAGCTGGTATCATATAGGGGTAGGTAGAGATCACAGTTCGCCACATACCACGATACCTATACAGCTCGCTCGCCTCATCCACACTCATACATTTTTTCATACACTTTCGTCGATTAAGAGTTAGGTCATTCTTGGACTCTATTTGTATCCATAATTAAGTATGTCCATACGTTTACTTATAAAACAGTCGTGCCGCCGATTGACTGACTGACTGACATACAAGGTACAGTCTAAATCAGAGGTGCTTAAACTTTTTTGTCTTATAGACCACTTGTAATATTTTTCACTTTTGGGTAGACCCCCAAAGTAGCGTAGTTAATATGAAATTTTTGTAAATTTATTATGTGTTTTTGACAGTTGGCGTGGACCCCTTGCATCTTGAATTTATTATACGTGGATTTTCCAAGGGTAGATTCTTTTAATAGTGTAGGGGAGCACTAAGATCGGAATTATGAAAATTTTCATTTTAGGAGGTTTTCAAATTGGGGGTCAAAGATCGGCAAATAATAATTATAGGTTCTTTGTCGTGATATCTTCATAAATAAAGTGTGGAATAATATTTATTAAAGAACAATATTTGGTTCTTCTCGGATCCGATGTAATCCTCATTAATGTTGCTAATATTATAAATATGACTTTTTTAAACTTTTTTTTACCAGTCACTTTTAAATTGTTGAACGGATTTGTTCGAAACTTGGCTGACAAATAAATTATATTCTGGATTAAATATAATTATTTAAACCGGTAATGGGTTCTGGTGGGATAATAGTTACTTTTATTTTAAGTTATTTTAAGCTTATACGTGAGTTAAGTCGCGGACGGAAAACAGTTAAATGGTAAAAGTGCATTTGTTTGTTTGTCTATTTGTTATCAATTAATAGCTCAACTGCTTGAGTCGATTATTTTGAAATTTTGCAGCTAATGAGATATATTTATATCATGCATATTAGCCGAGCTATCACAATGTTTGTCTAGCAAGTCGCAAAGCAATACGATTACGAAGAAATTATGGCGCACGCGCGGGAGGGTTTTCCAGTAGATAGGAAGTCCTCGTGAGCGAAGCAGGAGGAAACAGCTAGTATTAAATATTAAGGAAAGTAAGTTAAAATGATGGAAACGGTGATGATTCTTGGCTAATGATAATTATAATTTAGATGTATAATGACTGCACGGATGGCGCAGTGGTTTAAGCGTCCACTGCGCTGTCGAGTGTTGTGGGTTCGATCCCCACGTGGGACATCAACTTTGTGTAATCCACAAATTGTTGTTTCGAGTCTGGGTGTCCTTTGTGTCCGTTATTTGAATGTTTGTAAAGTTCCCGCGATACAGGACATGATCATAAGGCGGGAGTTGCTTAAAAAAATATCTGATAATGATTGACGATAGTGAAGTTTTGTCTTTTGTCGAAAATTATAAAACGACAACCAAAATCCCGCGCCGGCCCAACACTACTGCGAGCCCTTCACCGTAACAAGTGTGGCCACCTGTTCGGCCGGGGTTCACCCAGATATTTCCTCGTCTCGCTGACAGTTGATGTTTGTAGACAAAAAATCTAAGGAGTCGGTGTCGCAATATATTAAGAGATATGTTTTTATTTTCACGTCTTGAATGTGGCAAATGGGTTTGATGTCCACGTGATGGTCACTCACTACTGCAGACCAGGGATCAAGAAAGGAAGAAAGAAGAAAGAAAAATATTTATTTATATCTCACAAATAACTACATACTTACGCATAAGAAATTATATAAGAAAAAGACAGTGTGTAAAAGAGAAACGGGGCGTTGTCTCAGCTAGTGCTGCAGCTGAGATGTATGCAGCGCTGGTATTATGACAAGACCAGAGAGAGGTCGCGACATGCAACCGATAAATACATATATAAACATACACATGGTCAGGGAGTACTTAGTCTTGTAGCCTGTCCAGCAAATAGACTTAAGTATACGGGTAAGCGATCCCGGCCTCCCGAGCTACTACTGTCTCTTCCTACTCCTTCCGAGATAGTAGTATCCTATATCCTATAGTCATTTTCCCAAATTCCACATTCCTTGGTCAAGACACCATTCCTATCTCATCCTTTTTCCGTGGGAACGCAATGAGGAACTTTAATCACTTTTGAATCTCATAAAACGGCAACGTCTTGGTTCGCCACCTGTCTCGTTTCCCGCGGGGGCGAAAAGTGGGCCACGGATAGTCACTTTGCTCGTAGCATGTTGAAAGAGTATCCATATGAAGGTATAAAGCGAATCAAAAATGTTATCGTATAATTTACCGAATGCTTCCTCGGATTCAACAACTGGCCTCCTTCTCAACCTATCTAGTTGAAGGATTTGTCCCCGGCGTAAGTTATCGAAACAAGGCTAAGGGAATCACCAAGGCTTAAGAATATTATTTTATAAAGATAAAAGGAACACTAACAAGTAGTGGTGTTACTCTTGTTCCGAAATACTCTTTGAAGTGTTCAAGTGCTCGTTAGCCACTGCGCTTGCGGACTATAACTTACAACGGTGCGCTTACTACAAAAAGTCACTTTTTACTCGTTTCTAAAATATCATTATCCCAATATACATTTGTGTTTTTTAAAATATAAAACTCAATTCGTCATTTTTTAATTTTCCCACAAACAACAATTCACCTTTAATGTCTCGCGGACCTAATAATATCTATTTGACAAAGCCATCTTTAACTTCAAAGTAATAAATCCCAGAAGACTGTATTATAACTAAATGGTCAATTGATAACCTAAGAGCAAAGAAGAGTCGATTGGAGAAACAATCGCTTTAAACCAATGATACCCAAAGTGGTCTATATCGACCCCCAGGGGTCGACGGTGACCCGCCAAGGGTCTACGCCAACTATCAAAACCACATTTGATGTTGATAAATTAGCAAAAAATTTATATTAACTACCGTTTGGGGGTCTACCCAAAAATGATAAACATTACAGGTGGTCTACAAGACAAAAAAGTTTAAGGACCTTTGCTTTAGACCATCGGTCATTTTCTATCGTAGAAAACTACGAATTTACTCATTTACAGTATATAAAGTATGATGATATACAGACATTCTTAAACAGAAAATTTTTCTGAGACAAAAATCATGTATCTGCTTTATACGAAAATATACATAATTATAATTAAAAGGCAATTTCCAACGCTTTTACTGTACAGCGCCGACGTAATAATTGCGTCAATCTATTTTTCTCGAAGATTCTGTGAGAAGCAGCTAAGGGCTGTACTATGATAATGAGAGTTGTCCTATTATTCAATTAAAATCTATTATGATCTCCACGACGATTTCCATGCGTGGAAATTGTGAAAAATCCGTCCTTTTTAAGGAGATGGTTCATGTTTAGAAGTGGACTCCCAGGGACTGATAATGATGATAATTACATCTTTTCTACGATATCTGTAACTACTGATTTTTGAACTAATACCAATAATTTACTTAGTTTTTAAATTTCACTTCGCATTCGTTAGATGAGGAGTCTATTGAATTTCGACAAGAAATTCTACAGACGAAATATTTGACCATCAACATTCGTTATTAATATCAAAAATACGGAAAAATGTGACCCGTTTCAATCATTCTGCAATAAGACAGGAAACGTTAAACGATTATTATAGTTAAATATACTTGCTGCTAAATGTTAGATTCTTTTGAACTGAATATCTGCCGAATTCTGAAGTATGGAAAATGCTGTCAAATTTCGGTATTATAGAATGTGGACCGAATTTTAGTTCATCTAATTTGAACTATTCATTAAAGTTATCACTATCATACACATTTCGCGAGTAAGATTGTAGATTTCCTCTAATACCAATTTTAATAATTGAAATCAGTCAAGAATGAGTTACATGTAGTAAGGCCTTTGTGGCCACAAATTCCTATCTTGTTACTACAGTAAGGCATAGAAGGCTTTGAAGTATTTTGATCCTCTTCTTCAAGTATCATAAAGTTCTTGCGAGTAAGGTTGTAGATTTTTTCTAGTACCAATTTAAATAATTGAAATCAATTACAAATGAGTTACATGTAGTAAGGCCTTTGTGACCACAAATTCCTATCTTGTTACTACACAAAGGCATAGAAAGCTTTGAAGTATTTTGATCCTCGTCTTCAAGTGGCTGAATTCCCATAAGTCTTAGATTTGCAGATTGTGGCAGTGATAAGCGATTTGGGGTCGGTAGAAAGCTACCGACTCTGAATCGGAGACGGGCTTATGCGTTTGAGTCAAAAAATTATGTATATGGTTTTGTGTGTGTGTGTGTATGTATGTGTGTGTGTTTTCCTATTATGATTTTATAGAGAAGCACTAGACCGATTTCAATGCAATTTCTTGCATTATATATGTACTAACTAAAATCCGCAGTTTGCAAATTACTTTCAAATGATAATGATGTAAAGATTAATTTAACCGCACCAAGCCAGCGTGCCACTATGTCCTAATTCTTTTCTTGATTAGGGGAGGTTCACTCCCCTTTATTAGGGATGAATATGCACTGGGTAATGATGGTGATGATTTATAAGCCTATTTATTCTTGGCATCATAACTAGTCTTAAGATAAATTTTCAAACTATCAGCTTAGTGGTTCAGGTGTACAGAGGTATAAAAAAACAGACAAAAAACACATTATTATATATTAATGTGACACTGATACATTCCGAATAGATTTTAATTTAAAGTAGAGGTTCCCAGACCTTTTTTTCTCATAGACCACTTTCAAAATTTAGCTGGTTCCGGTGGACCCCCTGCA
>WUAW01001624.1:31102-42223 GCA_017165845.1 Thaumetopoea pityocampa | reverse complement strand
CACTACAATTGTTTCCGCGGTAGTTATTAGATTTCCGTAGTGAACGTTAAAGATGTCGAACGAAGATCGTTCGTCCAGGTAGAGTTATGTGATATGTCGTATTATTTTCCCCCCCTAACATTGTCCTCATCCTATCACTGAAGTTAGTTAATGGAGATTTGTGATTACAGCCTCGCCTGCGCTATCGACATTTTTGGAGTTCGGATCGCGGTGGAACAAGTTTCATACGCCTTCTCCATATTTCGTGAATAACTTAGGTTATACCTTACCAGCTAAGATTCGCTGTTTTAGAACAGTGAATCTTAGCTGGTGTTTCAACGACACTAATTATAGTAGGTGTTGCACATCATGCAACATCCCTTTTAACCTCTTTGGTAAACTTACTATTTGTTTCTAAATTTCCAGTGATATCGTCAATTTTATATTTTGTTCTTTGCAGTTATACTATTTCTATCATCCAATATAGACCATTGTTCCTTACCAGCGTATTTATTTATACTTTCCACCGAACCGTAACAGTAGGAGTTAATGGTGATCGATCATCTAAACCCTTAGTTCCCAAAGTGGTCCAGGACCCCCAGGGGTCCACGGGAGACTCGACGTGGGTCTACGTTGGCTTATGCAAATTTCCATAGTTAGATTTAATCTTCACATTTTTTGTCGAGTTTTGGGAATATGCTAGAAACGTAGCTGCAGGGGGTCCACTGGAACCAGCTAAATTTTGAAAGTGGTCTATGAGAAAAAAAATGTCTGGGAACCTCTGATCTAAACCATTGATACCCAAAGTGGTCTATATGGATATATTTGATATATTTGAAGTCAATGAATTATCAGTATTAGCTAGGTAGGGAGTCTATCTAAAACCGAAAAACAAAAAAAATTGAGAACTTCTGATCTAACCCACTCTATAGCCTTCCTATAATAGTCGATCCTGATATAGGACCAAAAAGACAATATAAACGAGCAAACCTACAAAATAAATACATATAAATAATACTAATTACGCATTGCATAAATCCAGCATCAATTTTAAACGTAGCACTGAATAGTTGCGGCTTTTTTAGGGCTACAGCACACAATACTTTTAGCATTGACGATAAACGCCTCCGCGATTTTTTAAATCTGCATCGCAGTTTGGGAATAATTTGCATTCGATTACAAAAATCGCGCGTTTCACCAATTGTTTCATACTAGGTATAATTTGTTTTGTAACTAAATCGTAATTTCCTCAAAATTGAGTGCAAACATGAGCTGTTGACAGAGTCTCATTTGAATGTACATCATGCTATTAAGCGCGTTCACTTCATATCCCCAGTTAAATGCACCGTATGGTTTCAAGTTGATCGTTTTCTGTATCTAGCTTTAGATTGGCTGCATCTAGTTTCCGAAAGTCACTTCAAGGCCATAGTTCATAGAAATGGCAAATTATAGGCAATAGATACATTGTATATCAAGCAGAAATGATAACTGATAGAAAATAAAAGTTTTTGAATGGCGATCACGAAACGAAAAGTTTAGATTCTTCGGCAATCTATTCTACATACGTACAAACACTCACGCTTTTCCCCTGGCTCTTCGGCGGGGAATCGAACTCCGGTCTTCCACGTGATCGGCGCGGATACTGACCACTAACTAATGAAGAGTTGAAGTAGACAGAGACCATTTTTTTCCACTTGCTACCATTAGCAAAGTGACTATTCGTGGCCTACTTTTCAGGATGTATAATCAACATGATCAGTGACAGGTTGAATAATCAACGGTGATGTTGATGATAACGTCGGAATGCCACCAGCTGCAGGTCAAAGTGTGGCAAAAGTGGCAGTATCGAAAAAGGGATCTTCCATCTAGACGGGTGTTTTCTTTGGCGGGCTTGCCATAGCACCAACGGTTGATGTCAGGACGTTGTATATGCATTAAGTTACTATTAAATTTCTTCACCGTGATTCAGCTTTCTATTGTAATGTCGACAATATAGAGTTGCGCCATCTATTTAGGATGTGTGGTACTATGTAGCGAGGTAGACTGGTACCCATCAACAAATTCAGCGTCCTCCTTAACCTGTGCATGACCTCGGGAGTCGCATAAGCATAAAGTTCCCATGATTTAGGCAGGCGGTCGTATTTTTAGATCATCTTTTTGTTTGACCGATGATTTAGAGCAGAGATTCTCAAACTTTTTTGTCTTATACTTTGGACCACTTGTAATGATTTTCACTTTCGGGTAGACCCCCAAAGCATAGTTTATATAATATTTTTGTAAATTTATTAACTTCAAATGTGTTTTTGACAGTTGGCGTAGACCCCGCGCAGGTCATCATCGACCCCGGGGGTCGATTTAGACCAATTTGGGTATCAATAATCTAGAGAGTCGAGTTGGATGCTTAAGGTCACAGACTGTCAATAGTGGCACCTTTTGCAAAGGCCTCTCTCTAGTACTAGATGTTCAGGCTGATAATAATCTTCCAAAGGTTACTGAATCGTTAAACGCTGATACAAAATTATCGTATGTGCTATGGTCCTTAATCAGGGATACAGATTAATAAATTATATTCCCGTTTAATAATGCCCATTCAATAATAAATTTCGTACCAAAAGGCAGTGGGTTGGTGATTATTGATATCGAAATGAATAAATTTTAATAATAATTTTTTATAACTGTCTCATGGTGTGTGACGCCGCTATATATTTTTTTTAATTCCCGCATTAGGATTAATTATTCCTGTGTCGCTGGGCTTTACAAACATTCAAATAACGGTAACACAGAACACCAAGACTCGAAATAACAATTTGTTGATTACACAAAGTTGTTGTCCAGTGTGGGGATCGAACTCACAACACTCGACAGCGCAGTGAAGAAGCGACCGTTTAAAACACTGCGCTATCCGTGCAGTCAACAATATATGATAGCGTCATATTGTTTCATACCGTGGATAATATTAGAATAATCTATTCTCATCGGATCTATTCAATGTTATTAATAAATTTGAAATGAAAAATGAAAATTAATGGCTTCTGAAACCAAATGCGTCGATGTTTGTTTGTTTAATTGTTCGAGCTTCACGCAAAAACCAGCGGGTGAAATCTATGATTTTGTCGCGATTTCCCATGTAGTGGAAAATCGACATTCGTGCGGGCGGAACCGCTGGCAAAAGCTAGTTTTTTATATATAAAAATAAATTGCTTTGTTTTATAAATAAATAATATGGATTTTATTATCACTTTTTTGCACGTTATTTTTTGGGAATATATTTACAGTTGTACTTCTTACACGATTTTTTTATGTTATGGAACATATTTACCATTTTACCATATCGCTCATCCAATAGAACAGTGACGTAATTACATTTTTGCAATTTATCAGAAGAAGTGTTTCTGTTTAAAATTGGATTATGCCCATTTTGTAAATCATATCAATTATCATGATTTTTCATAATTTATTTATAGATTATTATTAATAATTTGAGCATTATCGATAAAAATCCACATTAAACAACAAATCATCCAAATTAAACACAAAATATAATTTTAACTCTTTTACAATTACGTCATTATTCTATTGGATGAGCGATACATATGTCACATGTATTTTTTACACGATTAGTCTTTGCACGGTTTTCTAAAGAACGTATGTACCGTGCAATAAAAGAGTTGTGTGTACATATAATATAATATTGCAAGTTAAAAATCACGGAATTGAGGATCAAAAGGCATCTCCATCGAGTTCTGTTTACCGGACCACGGAGCGCCTTGCCTCAATGCTCGTCGTAATTTCCAGTGTACACACAACTTTAACTTTGAGCAGATCTTCAGACGGAAATCTGTTTGCATCGGCACTTAGCGATAGGTATTGTGCACAGACAGTTCAACTACTGCAGAAGACTAAATCAATTTTATTATAAAATTGTTAAATGTCAAATTTTCAACAATAAAAGATATTTAAAAACAAACTATTCATATCGACTAATTATGGGCTTCTGAAAGCAAATCAAATCAAAACAAATCAAATCAAAGCAAATCAAAATAAAAAAAAATGTTTGTTTTTGTTTGTTTGTTCGGGCTTCATGCATAAACTAGGGTAGATTTTGGTTTAACTAACTAGAGTCTTAAAGATAACAAAAAGTATAGCCTTAAAGGTACTATTCCGACTTAAATACTGCGGCATGTTTTATCAAAATCGGTCTAGTAAAACTGAAGATACAACTAGATTCCTATTTTAGTAGCCGCCGTTAAAGTATGAGAGGTAAAGTAAAAGTGGTTTTTTGGCTTTTTCCATAAATTTGTTTGTATCGGGATTTCCCATGTAGCGGAAAACTGATATTCACGCGGGTGGAGCAGCGGGCAAAAGCTAGTAAAAATATAGTAATCCCAGCCCATATTTGTCCTCACCACAGGGGCGTAGATCTCCCCAAATTTGGAGGGGGATTAGGTAATCTTTTATTCGTAATGACTAACCTGGTGTGGGATGGTAGACTTCACACACTCATGTAGGTAAGCAGATTTTCTCACGAAGTTTTGCTTCTTCGTTGAAGATATTGGTATTTATTACTAGGATTTCCTAACACAAGTGTATAATACACTTAAATGGAGATCCTATCCACGGTAATGATTGTAATAATTATTAAGGAATAAATGCTTNNNATTTATAATGTCGACTGTACATAAGTTTGAAATAACCCAGTGATGCGGGAACAGGATCGAATCGACGCTTTTGATCGTGGTTCGTGCCTTGGACCATTTGACCATCAACGTACTCATATAGTAATACAATATGAACCAGGATAGTGGGTAGGATAATGCGATCTGATAGAAGACTGATAAGGGAGGAGATGATGGAAATTATCTTTTTTTTAAGGAGAAGAAGTAGACTTATGATTATGATGATGAGAACAAGAAATATGGTAGTAGAACTGGCAGTAAAGCTCGAAGTGAACAAGCTGTGGAGGATGTAAACGTCGATATCTTCAGTAGATGTCGATGAACGGTAGTCAATGCCAGTCCAGTACTATCTTGAGACTTGAAACAAAGAAGTCTGATATATAAAATCCTGGAGATGAATTATCTAGACGGATTTATTTCGTTTGTGCAGGGTTTGCGTCGCAAATTTTATATCCTCGAACGATTTGGCTTTTAAACTCTTGAAACGTCAGCGTAATATTCCTACAGTTTACTCAGGTTCATTCTTAAAATGCTTTCCTAAGTACGTACAGAAAGAGATGGAGTATTCTTGTGCCTTGTTCTTATGCGAGTGCCACACGTCGAGGTTCTGTACCGTTACCCAAAGAATTTTGTTTTATTTATTCCACCCGGTTCGTGGCAGACTGGCTTCCACGAGTTATTGTAGGGTATCATGAATCCTAATAATTGATAGGGGTGTGAGGGGCGCTCTGTCATCGGTAGACCAAGCAATAGGAAAATAATACAGAATAAATTTAGCCAGGGATAAATAAATAAATTAGATCAGGGAGTACTTAGTCTTTTAGCCTGTCCGGCAAATAGACTTAAGTATACGTGTAAGCGACCCCGGCCCCCCGAGCTACTGCTGTCTCTTCTTACTCCTTCCGAGATAATAGTACCCTATATCCTAGAGCCCTCTTTCCAAATTCTATATTCCTTGTTCAATAGACCTTTCCTATCTCATCGTGGGAACGCAATGAGAAATGTTAATCATTTTGAATCTTATAAAATGGCGGTATTGTGGTTCACCACCTAATAAGTCTCGTTTTCCGCAGGGGCGAAAAGTTGGCCACGGCCTTTGATAAACAATGGTTGCAAATGGAAAGTAGTGGTCTTTGCCTACTCCAATTCTTCGGTAGTATAGTGGTCAGTATCCTCGCCGATCACGCGGCAGACCAGGGTTCGATTCCCCGCCGGAGTGCTAGGGGAAAAGACGTGACTGTATATATGTATAAATTAAGTAAAGAAAAATAAAATCAGCAGAGGTGTTTATTGTGGCTTTTTATAAAAGTAAATATCCCCATTCTTTGATTGCTATTATATATTATTATATAATATTATATATTATTGTATTGTATTGTTTTAGTGAAGTATATCGCTAGTATAGTAGTATTAGATACGACTCGCAATCTAAGGGTTGTCGGTTCGATCCTGATCCCGAACTATTTGGTTATTTTTCAACAGATGTAGTGTCTACATTAACATTAGTTAACGGAAAAAGAAAACTTCGTAAGGGAACCTGCGCGCACGCATGGGTCATGGGTCAGGTCAGCGCGTAGACTGATCCCATCCCCCCTCTTGTTTACGAGAAGTCCGTGCTCACGTAGAGGACGAATGTTAACCGGAGATTATGATTAAAATGTTAAAATATATTGCCTTGTTGTGTGAGCTCTAAACATAAAATTCTCATTGTACCTTTTTATTGAATTTGTTATTATTATATAGGTAAAGTATATATTATCCATGTATATATATGTATAACAGTCTAGTACTATTTATTTGTTTTACATATTAACATATCGACCTTTAATCGACGAAAGTGTATGAGAAGGTGTATGGATTTGGATGAGGCGAGAGAGGTGTGTCAGGATCGTAGTATGTGGCAAACTGTTGTCTCTGCCTACACTATGGGATACCGGCGTGAGTGTATGTATATATGTACATATTATTATTATTTATTTTAATCTATTTAAACTTAATTACGGAGTTCTGACTGCCACCACATGTTTATAGAATGCTGTCCATAGAAAGGTTGTCTGGAAGAAATCGCGGTCTGCGATAAAACCGCCCCCTATGTACATTTTACGCAATTTTTTTTTAAAGACAACTCCCGCATTAGGATTAATTCCTGTGTCGCGGGGACTTTACAAACATTCAAATAACGAGAACACAGAACACCCGGACTCAGAACAACCATTTGTGGATTACTCAAAGTTGTTGTCCCGTGTGGGGATCGAACCCACAACACTCGACAGCGCAGTGAAGAACCGACAACTTAAACCACTGCGCCATCCGTGCAGTCGAATTGTAATATAATACTTTACTAAAATGTGTTAAGCTGGTGAACAATGAAATTATATTATAATAGCCTTTGCCTGCGGCTCCGCCCGCGTGAATGTCGCTTTACCGTTACATGGAAAATTCTGAAACAATCATAGATTTTATATATAAAAAAGCCTTAAAAAATTTTCACTCAAGTAACTCTCGTACCTTAACGGCGGCTACTAAAACAGTGATCAAGCTGTAACTTCAATTCTACTGCTCATTTTGATGAAACATGCTGCAGTATTTAAGTTGGAATTGTATCTTTAAGACTGTAATAGTTTGACCAAAATCTACCCGCTGATTTTTGCGTGAAGCTCGTACTAACAAACAAATATCCACGGATTTGATTTCAGAAGCTCTTAATTACGCGATTTGAGTAGATTTTTTTTAAAACCTTTGAATTAATAAAATTGTCATTTAACAATTTATAATAGTACAGACATATTCCATTCTATTTTATGATGACGACTTTAATATAATTCACGATACGTATAAGTTAAACTTCTGTGTTCTAACTGGGTATGCGCTTAAAACTCCATAAAGCCGTTCGGTTGCTCCGCCCACTATCTGTTTACCGTACGCATTATGTACCCTATAAGCTAAGTTTACGAGTATTATACTGAGTATAAAGAAAAATATGTTTCGGGATAAGTTCCAAGGACGCCGGACCTATTTCAGCGAAAGTTTCATTATTAGAAAGCTCGAATCGAAACGCCAATACTTCGGCTATAATATTATTAGTTTTTGTGAGTGGAAGTTCTCGAGGACTTCTGTTTGGGCAATGCTATGTTGACTGTTATTTATTCCATTGGCGTTGTCATTATAGTTTCTCGGAGGTAATAGGGAGGGCGCATCAGGCACAAGGCAGGTGGGGGAGAAAGATATTAGACCGGAAGTGTAGAACTGCTCACCTAGCCAAATTGACTTTCTATAATCGTTAACGCTAATAGAAACGATAAAAGAATGTATTGGAATGACAGTTCTAATAGATAAGTCAACGTGACTTATCGATCAGACATGTCAATCCAATACATTTTTTCGTTTTTATTAGCGTTAACGATTGTAGAAAATCAACTTGGCTAGGGGGGCTGGTAGCAGAAGTGAGAGAAGGAACTGGACCAAGACTAGTGGTGTGCAAGTAAAGAGACGTATACTTAGCAGTAGGTGGTAAAGTGATGACAGGCAATTTTATTGGAAATCGGAATTGGATCTCTTTTAATCAGAAAAATTGCACGGATAGCGCAGTGGTTGAAGTGGTCGCTTCTCCACTGCGCTGTCGAATGTTGTGTTGTTGTGTTGTGATTCGATCCCCACACGGGACAACAACTTTGCGTAAACCGCAAATTGTTGTTCTGAGTCTGGGTGTTCTGTGTTTGCGTTATTTGAATGTTTGTAAAGTCACAGGAATTAATCCTAATGCGGGAGATGTCTTTTTAAAAGAAAAGAAAAAAAATAGAGTCACTACCACCGGATCGATCAGGTGTCAAAATTCAAATTTATTTGCATAATATAGGTTCGTAAGAATCGCAGGATAATTCTGGTGTATGTTGGAAAAGATAGAACGATGTAATTATTATGTTGGTACCTCATAAAAAATACAGATGTGCTTAGCAATTTGCATCAATCGCTACATAGTATCAAGCATTCTCAATAGATGGCGTTATTCTTAAATGCCGGAAAAGTCATAGAATCTGAATCATGGCGAAAAAAATTTCATAGCAGCTGAGTATATGTACAAAGTGTTGACATTTACGATTGGGACCACCGTCAAACACCAATCCGTCCGGCAGAGTTAAAGAAATCTGCTGAGGTCTAAAACTCCAACGAACCCTCCTCCCGAGACTGCCCAAGCCGAGGTTTAATCCTCTTTCCATGTACCCTTGTCCTTATGCTAGTTGAGTGACGCTGTAAAGGCCATCTGCGGCCAGCAGCATCCCTCACTTAGCACAAATAAAACAATTGGGACGCTGGTAGGCCCTGCACTTTGCTTCTTTTGTCAAATTAGTGGCTTAACATTGATCATCAACTTTGTCAACAATATTATCACCGAGTGTTATCATTCTTGCTATATTAGTGACTCCGACATCATCAATATTGGTGCCATTATGGAATATTATCTTACCATATGGACGCTCATGACTTACGGAGAAGGAAAACTTCGTGAGGAAACCTGCATGCCCGCATGGGTGTGTGAAGTCTACCAACTCGCACTAGGCCAGCGCGGTAGACTACGGCCTAATTCCTCTCCTGATCAGGGGAGGTCCGTGCCCCTGTAGTGGGGACGATGTGGACTGGGGATGATGATGATGATAATATGGACGGTCCCTCCACATTTATTTAATTTTATTTTATTTCTTGCAGTTGCATTGCAGTTTATTTCTTGATATTTAATTTGGGCGTGTTCTTTTACTTATGCAATTCCTTTTATGGTTTTGGTAGTAAATTTGTGGAGTAAGATGGTTTGGTCATTTAGAAACAATGAATGAGATTTGATTCAGGAAACCAATATACAAAATATAATAATAGGCAAAATGAGTGGAAGTTTCGGGAAAGGGCGACTAGGGAAACCTACCTTGATCAAATCAACAACTTGTTTTAAAAAGGGTAAGTTCGTAGCACCCTTAATCGACGAAAGTGTGTGAAAAGATGTATGGATGTGAATGAGACGAAGGAGGTGTATCGGGATCGTAGTATGTGAGGAAATATGATCTCTGCTTACACTTATGGAATACCGGCGTGGGTTTATATATATATGTAAGATGCAATGTGTGCATATTATTGGCCACTGTATTAACTACATTGGGTGCAACAACTATCTACACATACAATACTTTTTATTTATTAATAGGTATATTATTCTCTGACCGCCACAATACGTATTGTAGGAAGAAAACCAAGGGTTCTCCGAAGCTAATTTCATATTGAGATCTCTATTACGGCGATCCCTGAAACTGTTAACTATGATAAGTAAATAGAGAGAGCGCGAACACGATTTTCGTTATGTGGTTCCATATATGCATTTTACTTGAGCACATATCATGAGTTATCGAAATGTGCTCCTTTCATAGTATGGTGTATAGGATGAGATATAACGTGATGAGACATCGATGTTGTAAGTTGAAGTGTGATGTAGTGACGAGGTTTGAAAAATGAATTCACCAATAGTTTGATTACCATTATTATCATCAAGAAAACTACTGGTGTAAATTCCTCTGTAACAAAAATAAATAAATAAATAACATAAATAAATTTTGGTTCTCCCTATTTTTTTCCAATGCCAAAACACCAAAATGACATATTGTTTAGACACATTAAAATTAAGTTGTACATACAAATTTAGACGTGACCTCGGAACACGTTGAATAAAGATACGCAAAAACGCAATATTTTTTGCACGTTTTGACAGAAATGTAGGTACTTATTAAAAATGTTTGCTATCTCGTTTTGGTGTTCAGCATTAGAAAAAGATAGGGAGAGCCTAAATTTACTTTAAGTTGTGTTATATCAGAATTGACATAACTGTTTCACTGTAGTCACTGTAAGAATGAGAGGAGTTAGGCTTTTAGTCCACCTGGCTGGCCTCATGACTCACACATGCACATTTCCTCATGATGTTTTTCTTCAGCGTTTGAAGTAATAATTAATTATTAATTGTCACTCGCTTGATACCGAGTTAAAATACGAAAACCGCCATCTATCGGCGTTACGACTCAACAAGTACTAAACGATATCTACCCACAAAGAATATTTTTATTGTATTTCAAAAGAGGGTACATTTTTATAAATTTATTATTACAGTACTTTAAATAGAGTACAATCAAACATAGAATAATAAGAATATTTACAAATTATTTTTCTTATGATTTTACGGAACTCCGAAGAAGAGATACGAGTGAGGAGAAAATACAAAGATTTTACGTGACCAAAATTCAATACGTTGCGCTCTAGGAGGTGAACGTGATGAGTGTGCACGATCGTATGGCATATCGTAGACAAAGAGGCCGCAACAGTAAAATTTTTATTTTGTATAGTGATCCGCATTGAGTTAATCCGCAGAAGAACAAGAGTCGCTGATGTGGATCAAAGGATTGCAAGACTGAACTGGCTGTGGGGGGGGGGGGGG
>WUAW01001616.1:736-16510 GCA_017165845.1 Thaumetopoea pityocampa | reverse complement strand
TATCCTGTTATTTAATCAAAAATTACTGCAATCTCAAAGACACCTGCCAAGCGTGCAGATTATGGCAAATCTCTCCTTTTCAAGGAGAAGCCGCATGTCCAGTAAGAAAACTTCCACAGACTTGATGATTAATATTTATATCGATAGAAAGATACCCAATGTGATTGGTCTTAAAAGTATTAAAGATCACACAAAAACACACGTACTCACGCGCCTTTTGCACGCGCGCACGCACACACACACACCCACATACCCACATATAGTATATACACCATTAAAATACCATAACATATAAAATCCAACACATTCTTACATATTATAGGTCTCTTTCACTAAAAGATGATTCCAAACTTCTGCTATGTAGCTTTTAATTTATTTCCAATATTTCGGTACTGTTGGCAGCACTATGAAAAATGAAAAACCAGCCGATAATGAAACGTATTGTTCTACTCGTAATTTATCCATAATTTTGGCCGTGCAAAAGCAATGAAATATCGAAAAATATTTTCAACAAATATCACTAAACGCGTAATAGATTTAATGTACATATAAATCAGCTTGCAAACGATTACTGCGTCTGTAGTAGTGTCTGTACACACAGTGACTAAAACCGAAATAAACCAGTTTGCGCTGATTTAATTGTATCTTTTGATCTAAGCTGATTTGATTGTAACACCTGCTGATAACATACCTGGCTCTCTGCGATTCGCTGAGAATACAAATTTGAGACACTTTCTGCATAACTTCGTGGAGTTCCGTAGACACAAGATTTGCTTCCAATATAGCTTTCAACAAAGAGAAAGAATTTCCTTGCTTCTCATTATCCTGACAGTCTTCTTCCGCATATAAGAGAAGAGTTTTAAGCTGGTCTTCATCCAGCTTGTAGTATTTTACATTACGTATTAGAACTGTCACAGCCTAAAATATAAAATTGTTTTTTTTTTCATATAGCAAGCAAATGCAAAACACGATTACCTAATAGAGTTACTTGTTTGAATTGCTAATGCAAATCCAATTTCACGAGGAATACGATGTCAACTATTTACTAGTTTGATGGCACAAACTCTCACCAGNACTAAAACCGAAATAAACCAGTTTGCGCTGATTTAATTGTATCTTTTGATCTAAGCTGATTTGATTGTAACGCCTGCTGATAACATACCTGGCTCTCTGCGATTCGCTGAGAATACAAATTTGAGACACTTTCTGCATAACTTCGTGGAGTTCCGTAGACACAAGATTTGCTTCCAATATAGCTTTCAACAAAGAGAAAGAATTTCCTTGCTTCTCATTATCCTGACAGTCTTCTTCCGCATATAAGAGAAGAGTTTTAAGCTGGTCTTCATCCAGCTTGTAGTATTTTACATTACGTATTAGAACTGTCACAGCCTAAAATATAAAATTGTTTTTTTTTTTCATATAGCAAGCAAATGCAAAACACGATTACCTAATAGAGTTACTTGTTTGAATTGCTAATGCAAATCCAATTTCACGAGGAATACGATGTCAACTATTTACTAGTTTGATGGCACAAACTCTCACCAAAATATTTTATTTCGAATCATCATCATTAACCCATCCAATATCCCACTACGGGGCACGAGTCTCCGCTCAGAATAAGAGGGGTTAGGCTATATATTGGGTTATTTATTTAAAATCCGTAACACTTATCAGAAAACACTTGAGCAAGTCTATAATAGCGCAAAATACGTTCCTGTTTTGCGCTATCATAGACTTTAAGAAGGCTTATGATTGAATGCAGAGCAATCATTTGAAGTCGACGCATGTGGTATGGGGTTGACGATGGTACAGTTAAATTCTCTTTATAAGAACTAAAAGGCCTGTATCATAATGGTTGGATGGACAATGGACTGGTTTAACATCTCATAAAGTGTAAATTATATATTAAATGCAGGAAATGCAGTGCGTAAAAGAGGAATGAAAATTAATGTAAGACGAAAGTAATGAAAGGTATGATGGTAGGGTTCCTATACTTATATACAGCAGCGAATCGTGGGTATGGCAAAGACGAATGGAAGCCGCATAAATGAGGGGAATTTGCGCTCCCTACGGAGTATCTGTGGAATCAACAGTATAACGCTATTCCTTAATCGGTCGGTTAAATTGGTTTAAGAATAGGGCCAAAATGGCTCGATGAAAGTTAAAGAATGAAGCGGTAACAAGGATCGAGAAAGGAATGCATCAGCTATTTAGAATGAATGTGTGAGATTCGACTCACGTCACGTACCGTTTTGGATGTAATATCGCAAAAACTACAGACTTTATAAAACTATTTTCTCTTCTTAAAGAAACTTTATAGGTACAAATAATACAACTCACCTTAAAAGCGTTCCTAACTAAATGATAATTATCGTTTTGTTTGCTAATTTCAGATGTCGCGTACTTATGCAGGATAAGGAACATCGTCTTAACAATATCCTTCACCATCTCTTCAAGAGTTGGAGTACTGACCCTTATCCTCCACAACGTAGCTATACATTTCATAGCAACAGTCGTCACTTTTACGTGATCACTTTTTAAAGCATCAACGAGCAAAGGAATTAGTGGATCCACGAACGCTCTGCAATCTATTCTCGACACTTTTTCTCTTTTCAGTATCACATATAGAATATTCAAGCTGAACTCAACTAAAACATGGGAGTTAGCTTTGCTAGAAATCTTAACGTGTTTTGCTTGTGACTCTTTGTTCCTTTTCGGTGTTTCCGGAATAATAAAGCAATCCGGTTTCGACTTTAACATTTCCTCCGTTTGCGCTTTTGTTATTACTCTTTTAGGAGCTCCTAAAATGAATTCTGGTATACTTTCTGACGATACGCCGTGTAAAAATATAAAAAGAGATTCTGTATCAATAAACCTATTTGTTACTAATCCTCTTGTTATGTGCAACAATGCTTCCTGCACTTTTAATACAATCTTTTTCGTGTGGTGATTTTGTAAAACTTCTTTGAAAGGCAAAATGAGATTAATCAGGCACTTTTCTGTAATATTTTGTGACACTGTCATGAGTGTGACATAACTTTTTTTGCTTGGTTTAGCTTCAGGTGTTTTGTAATGCAATTTATCAACCTCTTTCTCTTCAGATAATGCACCAAACAGATCATTAGTGCATACATCAAGTATGTAATGTAGATTTTTGTCTATTTCTCCAGGTTTGAAATCCGCTTTCAACGCGTCTAAGACTGTGTGTATAGTAGCAACTAGAACGTGTACTTGAAATCCTCTAGTGAGTAGTAAAGTAAGATGTTCTAAGAGAACTCCTAAATAAGATGTGCCGACAGTAATCATAATTTTCTTAACAATATCACGGGCAGTTATTCTAACTTGTTTCAAGGGTGATTTTAGGAAAGAGCAGAGTTTTATGATAATTCTAAAAATAAAAGCACACATTTTAGTCACAACACAATAATAAAACACCAAACATGGTATTCCCATTCTAAAGTCATATGGACATAAATAGAATCGTCCCAACTTTCTAACCGCTGAGCTGGAAGGAGCGTCAACTGCGATTACAATCATCAACAAGCCTGTCGAGCGAAATAATTAATGATAAAAAAAATCACAATCAAAATTAGTTATTTTTAAAATTGTAATACAACCACTACATTAAACAAAGTTGAACTTGAAAGTCGTCTGTGTGAATATTGTTGACTAATAGAACGCAAACTTATAATAAAAAATGGCTTAATTTATAATGACAATAATGTAGCGGTTGTGATACATATACATATGATTGCGAAATAGTATCAAATGTCCTAATTAATAATTTGTATATAGACATTAGTGTTAATCATAAAAGTTTGTCCCAGAAGGGACAAATTAAATATAACATACTAGATTTTGCCCGCGGCTTCGCCCGCGTGAATATCGGTTTTCCGCTACATGGGACATCCCGACACAATCATAGCTTTATATGAAAAGCCTTAGAACCACTTTTACTTGGCCTCTCTTACCTTAACGACGGCTACTAAAATAGGGATCAAACTATATCTTCAATTCTAGTGGATCGCTTATGTTTTTAAATATCTTCGATTTTTGAAAATTTGTCATTAAACAATTTTATAAAATATAATACATTAATGAAGATAAACTTACCCAGGTAGTTGATTTTTTAGAAAGTCACCAGGGAGTCGTTGTAACAGTTTCACGAGTGCCAGAGCTATTGGCACACGTAGCATATCTTCTTCCTGACGATCGAAACCAGTTCGACGGCGGTTTACTTTATGTGATTCCTCATGTTCTGTCAGCTTGCCTATGGCACTAAGTAACAGAAAAATATAGAATAAATGCACGAATAATTTAAACCACAAACTGTATAATTTTTAACAGATAACGAAAATTAATAAATTAATATATACCATGAAACAAATATTGCACAGGTTAACCATTCATAAATTACAAACATTACATTAATAATCGAACAAACATTCAATCGAACAATCATATTTACGAGAAATAGCAATAATGTTTTAATGATGTGGAATTCGATTATATTGAAAAATTACAAACGAAACCGATAAATAGCTCATCATATTGTTAGTGCAATTAGATCACTAAACTTACCGGTTTAGTTGTGGCAGTAATCCAACAGTTAAAGAAATTACAATTCTCTTGGCTACTGAAGGCGATACACTAGTAACTCTTTCGAAAGCAGGTGTATTTGTTCCTTCTTTTATAAATTCATCATTCGCGACTTCCTTATCAGCTGCTTCTAATTCTATTTCTATATTGCTTTCAAACATTTCTTTACTTATATTTTCGCTGCCTTCTTTCAATATTACATCTAACTCTTTTTGCTCCACTATTTCATTGGCTGTATTTTGACTAGATTCGAGATTTGTGATGAGTTGTTTTGATGTTACATTCTTAACAAACGCCCGTGGCAGATCAACATGTTTCACTTTTGAAAAATCGAAATGGTATGCATCTAAAATGCCGACAAGAATTCGAGTCAACTGTTTTTGATAATCGGATGAATGTCGCATTTTGTTTAGGTACAGTTTTAAGATTACTTCGTAATGATACCATGGTAGCAATCTACAGCATGTGGATATTACTTCAATGCATGCATCTATTAAAGTATTTTTGTCTGTATATTTATCATCGCAAATATGAACTGATGCCATTGGCAAGATAAAATTTGTTAATGTCCTCGGAGTAGGACACTTGGTTAGCTTCTTGGCAACTTTACAAAATTTCAAAAGAGCACGAACACGCCTGTGCATTTGTAAATGACACATGTTGTCGAAGAAATCAACTTCTCTATCTTCTTTGTTAGTTAAAGATGATAAATCAGAAAGCACTACATCCGCATCAGGACATTCTCTTGCTAATTCCCCAAGTAATGAGATACATTCATTCTTCAGAATTTCATTTTTCGTATCCCTTATACCAGTAGATAAAAGAGATAATACAGTATCTCTAACTAAAAACAGACCATCATTTGTTGATCTATATTTCATGAGTAGTTTTGGAAGTATTTTTTTTAAACATAATCCAGCTCCATCTCTTAAACCGATATCTTTCTCGGTACGAATAAAATAAAAACAATTATTAACAATAAGTATTGCTAAATCTATGTCAATTTCATCTTTTTCGGCAAGTTGATATATATGCTTGTATGCATCTAATCGTCTATCAAAATCGGGTTGTTCAATCCATCTCTTGTTGAAAGCATTCATTTCTGCAACTATATTGGCCAATCTAGATAACACGTCCTTATTTTTGAGAGAACTTTCAGCGATAGTAGAAAGCAATTTAATAAGTAGTTTCCTGACATCAATTAGACTTACTTTATTGAATAATACTGCGATATTTTTTATATATACTTGAGGATTATTACTGTGGCCAAGCAAATTAATAATTGTATTTACAGCATGTTCCATGTTTTCTTCTGCCATATTCATGCATACTTTCTTCACAAGAATTGGCAAAAGTAAAGTCAAAAGTTCATCACAGAGTTCCGGTGAAGCCACCAATTCTGTCACTCTAGAAAGAATTAATAAATCTCTTTTATTCACAGTGTTTGATTTCACTGAATTAGCCATTCGTCTCTTCATTACCTGTAAAATACTAGGTATGTGTGGAATTAATATTTTACTCCCAAAATTTATACTATTCAACTCGTCAGAGACATTTTCATCTATGGGCAAAGTGTTAAAAGATTCAATAGGTAGAATTTCTTTATCTTCTTCATCTTCTGTTAAAATTAATAACTTTTCTATCATATCTAAAATCGTGTTAACGACACCCGTACTTGTTTTTGGAGCAAGTAAAAGCTGAAACAGTGCTGGTAATGGGCTTATACTGTCTCTATATGACGTAGTAATCAAGAGAACATAGTATCTCGGATTTTGACACCATGCGTTGATAAGCTTCAAAAGCGCCGTAGGATTATAAATTCCTTCAATATGGAGTTTTGGTATCAAAGGCCATACAAGGGTCTCAAATAATACGAACAGTTCATCTTTACTCCAGGGGTATTTATCAAACTGCTCAAACAGTTTTCTTCCAATACCAAGAGCAAGAGTTCTTAGATTTTTCATTACTTTTATGAATCCAACGTAAACTTTGTCTGCTTGAGCTAGTACACCTGCTACAGTAGAGCATACTGCATACAAAATATTAAAAAACTGAGATAACATTTCCTCTTTCATGTAGCCACCAAAATGTTCACGGACAACTTCAAATAAATTTAAAATACTATGTAACTTTCCAGGACTTGTAATTGACTTTAAATTTATATTAGACGTGATAATTTCAAATATCTCTTTGGGTTTCATGTCAAAGTATTGTTTGTAAAAAGAGAAAGCCATCTCAATAAACATTTTGAGTTCATTTTCATTACAACCAGATAAGTATCGCATCACAAGCGATCTCCGAACTTGTCCACCCCCTTTTTTTTCAGCACCTAATTTGGATGTCATTTTACCATAAAGAATTCTAAGAATAATTGGTATGACATGCTCTCTATGTTCAGGTTGTATCATTTTAGCATCTTCAGTTATTTTAAAAAGCGTTAATTCGTCTTTAAACTTCTTCTCATCTACTAAGTTACGTAAGTTACTTTTATATGCAACAATACTCTTATTTTTATAGTTTAAGACACAATCCAAAGCATATTTTTGAAGTCCAGGGTTTTTATGCTTTAAAAATTCCATATATAGTTCCCAAAAAATTGGTTCTTTATGCAAAGCTCTGGGATTCTTGAATTGAGCTAGTACTTGCATTACATTTATAAGAGTTTTGAATATAATCTTTCCGGATGCCGAATTTTTTGCATCATCTGGGGCATCAGTCATTTCTTCAATGTTCTCAACATTGTTCTCTGATTTATTTTCGTCAACGTCCATTTTATTAATTCGAATTTCTACATCAGTTTTCAATGCATTCATATTATCATTTCTTCTGTATTCTGCGTCAATAAAATTTAAGAATAATGCGACAACATCGCGATTTTTAGCTTCACAAACTTGAATGCAATTCATCATAACTTTTAATATTAAATTCCTATAATTGTATAAATCAGGTCGCTCTGACAAATTATTATAATCTGAGTATAACTCTTTTAGGATGACAAAGTTCGTGTCCATTTCGTCATCAAAGTGAAACTGTTTAAGATTTTTCTTTGCATTGAGAAAGGACGATTCAAGTGCCTTATGGAATATAGGCCAGAAATCGACAATATTTAGAGTATTACCATACCCAGCTATAAATTCAATTACAGGCTCCCAAAGTAACTTAAAGTTTATATACAACACACCCAACATGTAATTCAAGGCAAATAGGTGAAAATCTGTGCCTTTCGCTAATGTATATTGTGTAGTATTGAATGTCATTTTCTGTAATAAATTCAGCTGAGTTCTATACTCCTGAATTGATGGTGATATAGACTCAATATTGTAGCATCTACTAAATATTGAAAATTTTTCAATGGTACCTCCAACCTCCGGTGTTTTGTTTAGTTCTTCAATGTTTTCAAACAATTTGTAAATATGAGTAGTAAGAAGACGAACCTAAAATAGCAATAAAAATATAAAAAATAAGTCATTATGGACAAAATAAAAAATGTCCCACAACCTGTAATATTGGTGTATATAGGTCAGAACAATCTCTATAACATGCATCCAAAACGTCGTATAATTTTGAACCAGAGTCCATGCCAACATTCAGATACCCGTAACATACACTTAACCGAACAAGTATCATATATTAAATTACTAACCTAACAGATGATTCAAGAAACAACATACTCGTAACTGTTACTGTTACTTTAATATTTGTAAAGTACGATAGAGAGACATTGTCTTATGGAACCAACACATACATGACTAAAGCACATGAATACTCGGGTAATCGTAGCGTATGCTGCATGCAGTACAAGAACGTACTGAGCGCATACAAGTCTTAACAAGTCCGCACATGACTCATCATCGTCGCTTGATCGTCGCAGCGTGCATGCTACGTGACGATAAGCGTACTGCGGTGGCGGTTTTCATGTAGCAAGCTGGCGTATTATGTTATAAAATGACTGAAAAAACGGCGATGTTACAATTTTTTAGTCTGATCCTACCACATTGTAGCCCTAGTTTAATGTATTCGTATTAGTGTATGTATAAAAAAATTACTCACTGCATGAAAAGGAGATGACACATTGCTCTTCAAAAATGAATCAATCCTTAACAAATGTGGATATGTCAGCCCAATATCTTGTTCATAAGCCGTGAGAAACAAATCCAAAAGATGCAGAGCACAAAGATAGTTAGGGTCAGCAGCACATGGTAAAATTATTGCCAGAAATTTGTCGATGTCGCATATCTGTTGCAATTTCTTACAACTTGTTATATGGATTGCACTCTCCATAGCTATGGCCAATATGAAAAGAACTCGTCTAACGCAACGTGACAGTGCTGTTGTGTCACAGTGAAATTTATTTTCAACTGGCTGATTTTCAAGATTATAACTGGCCAGAATATTCAGAAGTTTATTTATAAGCTCACTCAATAAACTCGTGCAATGATCAACATCGATTCTTTCAACATGAGGTAAACAGAATAGAACATTAGTTAATTTAACTGGATTATCCACAACTACTTCAATATCTTCCAAAATAGCATTATTGAAATGCTCCATAAAATATGATGAATAAGTCCCGAAATCAATAGGATACTTCACCCATTCAAATAAGTTTATACCGTTCTTAGATAAAGGTGATTTCTTTAAACATATCTTAGATAATGTAGACATTGCTTCATTGTCAAAAGATGACTGTAAAACGAAATTTATAAAAGGTGGTAAAATGTGCATATCAAACTGAGAATAGTTTATAACATTTTGAACGAAGTTTATTAGGATATTTGGGTATGGCAGAGGCAATAAAACTTTGACTATTATGCCTGCATGTTCCTGAGATAGTGATACATTCGGTGATAGAAGTAATACAACCCCAATTTGAGCGCATACTTCCAATACACTTTCTGAAGATTGTTCACAGATGACTTTGATTAACAAGAGTACAAATTGTGGAGGATTTGTTAAGTATTTTCCATTTTGATGCTCTATAACCTGACCAGCAAGTCTCAAAATGTATTCCAGACCTTTATTTTCCTCATTATCTTTCAATATTTCTTCAGTGTATTTTATGATGCATGTCCAGAAGACCCCATACTCCTTATGTGATATAGTTTGAAGACTATCTGCAAATGATTGTGTGAGTACTTTAAAGAGTATTTCTTGGTGATCTCTGTCATCTTTTAGTTGTTGAAGTAGGGTAGGCAAAAACGTTTCTATGCAACTGTGAAATTTGCCACCAACACCTCTTAGTATTTCGAATATAAGATGACCACAGCCTGTAATAGCCTAAAAAACAATTTATTTGTATTAAATTAAGCAGTAAACAAATACTTATGCTAAGACATTAATTCTAGAACGAATTTCTGTCTTTAATTTTGCAATATCTTATAAATAAAAATCTCGTGTTACGGTGTTTGTGGTTGAACTCCTCTGAAACGGTTCGACCAATTTTTATGAATTTTTATGTATATTTGGTAGGTATGAGAATAGGTCGTAAAGTATATTTCATATCGCTAGGTGTTTACCCTCTCTTACATAAAAAAAGTGGTATGAGGCAAAAAGTTTAAAGACATCTGAATTATAAACAGACGACAGATAAGAAAAACTTCACAATTTTAGTTCTTGGAAAAATTACCATTTATTGTCTGAAGCATTAATAGCAAATACATAAAAATATGAAGCAAGTTATAGATGATAGTGGATTAAATTCTGTGCCAGCTTTCGATCAGGCATAGTGAAAAAAAAATTAGGATCCTTTCACACCAATCTAGCCCAAAATCAGGTTTCCCTGTATCTTGAGCAATAGACAAGGATATACATAATTATATAGATAAATACAATACATAAATAGATGAATACGCCCATAACTCTGATAGCATGTGTGATTATAAGCTATTAACAAAGAAAATTTGGTGAGGAAACTTGCATGCACTCTTAGGTGTGTGAACCCACAACAAGCCAGTGTGGTAGATTACAGCCTAATCTTCCTCCTAATTAAGGGAAGTCCTAGTCCCTGTAGTGGAGACAAATATGGATTGAGTATGATGATAAGCCACTGAATGTTTGGTTAGGCAGGCGAAAAGCCGAAAACTGTATATACATACATACACAGTATATACATAGTGCTTTTTGCTGTGAAAGCAAACTGTTTGCGAGTAAATTTGTAAACCAAAAAGAAAATGTTAGGGAGAAGATTAAAAATACATACATCATTATTATCCTTCAAATAATTCAGCACCAAACAAATAAATCTCTTCTTATCTCTTATATCTCTTGCAACAAATGCAAAACTTTCCGCTGCAAAATTGTTTATATATTGAGGCTGATTTTCACTAAGCAATGGTATGATCCTCTTAAGTACAACAGCTAAATCTTTCTTAAGAAATGGTTTTAGGATTTTAAAAAGAAATGCCAGGCAGACTAAAGTCCATTCAAGTCTTTCAGCATCTTTGGTATTTAACAACTTTATGAGTATGTCTAAGAAGTTAGAGAAGTGTGGATAGAAGTCCTCTCTTAAGTCCTTTGCCAATGATACAAGGATTCTGAAAAAAAAACAACCAATATTATATATAAAACAAACTAATATTTAAAGTTTATTAATACTAAAAGAACACACAACAATACATTTAGCAGAATGATGTACAAGCACAGTATGTAACAGTAATTAATATTATGGATATTTCATTCTATTTTGTTTAGGAAATGCAATAAATCAACAATCGCAACATATTCATAGACCTTGCCACAGACATGAGAAAGTTTGATGCATTTTAAACATGATCCAAACAATCTATATGATCATAATTTTGCTGTTTTCGTAATATTTTTTGATCAACTGATGTTGTAAATATGGTGGTTTGAACCATATAAATTTATTTCGAATATCCTAAGTCTTAATATTCTTAGCAAAATTATTAGTTTTTACAAAGGAAATATGTACACCCTATAGAAATAAAAAGGCAAAACAATGCAAAATATCATTATCACTATAAGATCCAGTTAATAATAATTGTGCAAATATCAATTGGAATAATTTTAAAATAGAATTGGAACAATATAATTATACTAATAATTATACTTTGGACACTTTAGACACCAAATTAGCTTTCCCCATGTCTTGAGTACTAATCAATATTCTTACTTACTTATGTCAATAAATGCTAATACATATATAGATAAACATCCAATTTAATATTTTTATAGTATAGGAAAAGGTGTTCTACCACAAACAGGCTCCCTGAGGTATTAATAGATTATATTTAATACATGTTAAACATAATATGCATACAGTTTAACCAATATTATAAAAATATAATACAGATATAACCAATAGTAAAAAATCATCAACATACTCCAATAGTGGCTGCAAACATAGCTGGTCTTCTAAATTCAAATATCTTTCCAATATTTGTAGAACTTCTTGTTTTTTGTGTAGCAATTGTGGTACAGTTATTACTCCAGAAACTTCTTTTCTGAATTTTTTAAAGTTTTTTGTTAAATTAAGCACATGCCACTTTTGTAGTGCCAGATGAAAATGAGATTGATTTTCTTCAGGTTGCTGTGTGTATACATGCTCAATGTGATAAAGAGCTGCATGACGAATATCTATTGCATTTATTCGTTCAGCAAATGGAACAAACTGTAATTAAATAAAAAGATTATATATTCCAATTCCAACCTACATAATTCTGTCAATGGCAAGAGCAAAAGTAAGTAGATTATTTATTGGGTAATAATTAATTACAATTAATTAAAAAGTATAAATAAATTAGAGATTTATTTACTTTCATAACAGGTGAAGAAGATAATTACAAATTAATTTATGATAAATTTTTTTAAAAATTATCAGAGGAGAATGGATCAAGGATAGGATGAAAGGAATATTAATAGGATGAGATATATCAGGAATAAAGTAATATAAGAGTGCAGAAAATACCAGTGACCATTCATTAAAACTGCTCTCACGGAAAACAGTTTTGAATTTAAAACTTTTGGAATAAAATGTGTGTGTACAAATCTTAAAAATATTCAAATTATTGTTAAGAAATTCTATTTTTTAACATAATATTTTCCATAATACAAAAAGAAGCAATCACAGGCTGAAAAGAGACAGAATTTGCCTCTTGAGTAGCTTATAACAGCCAGAAAATCTTGAGTTAAGTTTGCTAAGTAATAAAAAATGCAGGAATTGCATCTATTATGTAACTCATATCCTAACTTGGTACCATATTTGTACAAAAACAAGCAATATCATTATGTAGAATATCAGGATAACCAAGGATTAAAGCTAAGATTACTTGTATACCTTAGTTGTGGAGTGTAAAATGCGAAGTTTCTTTTACAACTATAAAGTTTTTGTTTATAGTTGTAAAAGTAGTAGTAAAGTAGTAGTGTAGTATTGCCTACAAATTATTTTAAACTAAAATTATAACCTCACATATGTATATTGGTTGCTGAGTATATTGGTGGTATAATTATTTCGACAATACCATTAGATTGAATGCCGTGGGTTCGATTTTGTAATGGAAATATTGTTACTGTAAAGCAAGTGTGTTATATATTTAAATATGATGAATGTCGTGTCCGAAAATTGTTTGTAAAGACTGTAATGATTGTAGTCTATTAAAGTAAATCTTTAAAAAATAGGGTGGTTACACTGCGATAACAAAAATTGACAATTTAATAATAGTTGTAGAGCTTTAACTGGAAATTTTAATGAGTTTTATTTATATCCCAAACTACATGTAACCTAAAACGTATCATTAAAAGTGAATAGAATGCATACCCTAAAAGTATTTGTAGACTTATGTTTAACAGGTTTACTCTTCATTTTGCTTTTATATTTTTAAATTATAATAACATGCCACATATAATAATCTTAACGATTGATAGTCACAAATACTTCACTACACTGTGAAAACCTGCAATAAAATATCAATATATTATATTCTCTTTGACCTGCAACATAACATACAAAACCACATGGCTTCCACAGATGACAAATTAAAATTCTTTTTTTTTCAAATTTTCGCTTTTAGCTCAGAATAATACAAGCATAGAGTAGTCCCATGACGTTTGCGTGTACACTCCCATAGACAACAGCAAATGTACTAATGTGTGGTCTCAGAATTATTCTGAGACCACACATTAGTACATTTGGTGTTTTGTACATTATGTACAGTTGGTGTTGTGTACATTATGACAATATAGAAGTAGTCCTATGACGTTTGCGTGTGACCAGCCATAGACGTAATAAAAAAGTCCAGACGGAATCTCGCTGAGAAACAACTGAAGCACCACAATGGTGACAAGTAACTATGTGTGAGTGTGAAGTGGATTGCCACATGGAATAAAATTTCCCATTTCTTTAACTAAAAAGAAATAAAAAATAATATGATTTGTAACTTGTGTTGTTTAAAATAGATATTAATGAAAATTAATATAACACATGAAATATTACATATTCCTTTTATTATGTAGGACAAACAGATGCATACTTATTTAAATAAATAATACCCAAATAAATGCGCCAATTTTAATGAAAGCGTTGATGAAAGTAGAAGAAGCGAAAGATGTATGTCAGGATCGTAGCAAGTGGGCCTACCCCACCCGGAAAAAAGCGCGACTGTATGTATGTATGTATGTAATACATTGTAGGCACATAATGTTTTTTTTATTGCGTAATAACAAATGCTTCTTGCCAGGTATCCTATAATCAATTTTCTATAGTCATTTGGTTCTTCTATATTTAACCGATTTGCAAGATTATCATCTTATTTGGTTATTTCTTTCATGAATGATAAAGAAGACTTGGAAGTATCCTCGTGTTCTTCGTGACGGTATGATGGAGTTGTCATATTTATTACTTGATTCGCTGAAGAACAGTTCAGCACAGCTATTCTTTCCAAAGAAATACAATTTCCTCTTGTCAAACATCTTCCAAATATGTCAGCAATTTTTGTAACAGCCCTTAAACTGACGGACATTGGAATTGACGCACCTCATGCGAAGCACTGGAAGTATTTGCTTCAATTAATTCTTCTATTTCAATGTTTGAAGCCTCCAAAGGAACCTAAAAAGAAAAAATATAAATACATAATGTTTTAGGTCACCTAAATTATACTTATTTTCTTAGACTAAATTCTTTTTAAGTTTTACTGTGTGCAATATAGAATATTTGATTTATTGATTAATTGGATATTTTAAGAGATATTTGTTGTGTTTTTACTTACCGCATACGAAGCACTGGAGGATTTTTTTGGAGCACTGGAATTATGGAATTTTTGAAATCTAAAAAAAAATATTATGATTTGGTACTTAAATATACATTACAGCAAGAAGTGAGTAGATATTTATTACTTTTCACCTACCTCATGCGAAACACTGGATATACTTCCTTCATCAGATTGTTGAACTTGATTACTTGATGTCTCATATAAAAACTAAAAAAGGTTACGTTTTACAAAATATATATTTTAAAACAAAGTATATATTTTATTGCATTGTACCTTTTAAGGTACAGCGTAGGCGACAACGCAAAGAAGTCCATCTTTAGTAGTATATAAATCACTCTCTTCGAAATGTATACTGCATATTACACTGGATTTAGGTGGAACCCAGCCACTTTCTTTTCTGGACTCGCTTATGATTTGTACCCAATCATTCTTCCATGTATTGTTTGATGATGGAAATCTAAAAAAATGTTAAAGGTATGAATAATAGTTGTTCAGTAATGTCAAAAGAATGTAAGTTTATATGTCTATTTAAACAATATTAGGTATATGAATTAAGTAAGAATTGCAAGTGAACAAAAGAAAATTTATCTCCCACATTTAAGCTAATTTGGAAATGTGAGTTATGGCAATACCGGTCGATTTATTGTTTTGATAGATTAATTTAAGTAAAAACAATTAGTTAATCAGAAAAATTAATTACTTACCTATGAAAAAAGATCCCTTGGCTTTTCTATTTGTACTACTATGACTCCTACAGCTCATCACCACACACAACCGCATTATTTATTTTTTTCGACAACGTGATCAAGCTGCGCAGTATGGGTGCGTAATGGCGGTCGGTAGACTTACTATCATGGTGTTAAAACTTAGAACATTGTAGTTCAATTACTATACGACTAATTTACATAGGTCATCGTGTTACAGTTTTTACTCATTTTAATAGTAATAT
>WUAW01001612.1:2231-13346 GCA_017165845.1 Thaumetopoea pityocampa | reverse complement strand
CGCGGATTATTACGCGCTTGGTATTAGTAGCCAGTCGCGGCTCGCAGAATATTCCGCACTCGGTGATAGTATTCTTCATCTTACAATGACAAGACCCAATGGGTTGAACGGTAGTTTAGCGTGGGGCGCAACGTCCCATGCGGCAGGGAACGTATTATTTTATAGTATCAAAAGATACTTAGAATCAATATGGTATATTAAAGACAATGTGTAATAATTGTTACTTAAATATCAATATTAATCTTGAAACAGTGATTAAAAACGCCGTCTAACGGGGAACGCCGTAAACAGTATATATGTATGTTAGTAAAATTAACTTCGTGCGCTATCAGTTAATTAACAGAAATGTGCGCCCACACCAATTTCAAATGAGCTTTTATTCGCTACCAGTCCCGTCATCCTCGCTTACCATTACTAGTTTTCTTTTTGAAAGCGGTCGTATAATATGCCACACTACCTTCACTCTCACTTTCCATTTTTAGGGATCCGAATATAGATAATGCTTACTAAAGATAACAGTAAAACTTTTATTACTGACCAGATTTTAATTTTTTAATATATGTCTTTCTTAAGTCTTTTTAAATATATCTATAAAAGTGGAACAATTTTAATTAAAAACGCAGTTCAGTGTAATTTTATTAATTTCACGTCAATAACAAGATGGCGAGCGCGAAGTGCGCTCCAGCCTAGCCTTAAGGGCTGAGAAGTGGGGCGGCTAGC
Organism: Thaumetopoea pityocampa; assembly: GCA_017165845.1. Taxonomy (NCBI): domain Eukaryota; kingdom Metazoa; phylum Arthropoda; class Insecta; order Lepidoptera; family Notodontidae; genus Thaumetopoea; species Thaumetopoea pityocampa. The sequence goes on along the minus strand of WUAW01001612.1, from coordinate 12,626 downwards.
AAGGGGGCACCTCGAGAGAGTCTCGAACCTCGGTTTGGACGGCCGCCGTAGGGGGTTCATCGGAGTTGCGGGCCTCGATAAGAAGGCAGAAAGCAAAAAGCAAAGCGAAGGTGGGGCGGGGGATTCTCCGACCTCGTCGGGGAGGGCGGTACCTAGGGGACCGGGACGTGCCGTTCCGGCTCGCGTCGAGAAGCGCGAGGGTGATGGGGTCTTGCAGGACGTGTCGGGGACGGCGGTGACGCGGAACCACATCGCGGACCGGTTCGCAGGCGGCGGCGGCCACCACTAGCGGATTGGGGTGCACGGAGGCCCGCTCGAAGTACCTTTCGGATACTTCGCGGAAGTATTTCGCGATCATGATGAGTCGGAGGTCTGAGTGGAGATCAATATTGCGTAGACCCAAGGGGCGCCTACAGCTTTTTGGAGAAAACGATTTTGAATGACCTGAAGGCTCTTTAGGAGAGTAGGGGCAGCGTGTGCAAACACTACGCTAGCCTGAGACGTGATGGGTCGGATGCAACCTTTGTACAATGTCACTGCTAGAAAGCGACATTTTACTCCTTTTGCAGAGCACAGGGTGGAGTCGCCATGTGCTCTGCAGCTGTACAAAATTCACTACAGAATACAAAATTCATTGAACCTGTAACAAAATTCGCGCCCACACCAACACCCAGTGGGGCGCCGCATGCTGCCTCTCAGCACGCAGTGGAGTCATCGCGAGTCATTTCGCACGCCCATAATTACATATATGTATATATCTTTTATTTATTTTTTAATATAATTTGTTATTTATATATCTATAAATATATTTAAAGTAGTAAATTTAAAATATAATAAACTGCTGTTCATGGTCACCTAATTAAAAAGGACGGATTTGTCATAGACCCCACGCTGGCAGGCCTCTTGGAGATCGCAGTAGATCTGACTAATTGATAGAATGCTGCTCATTGTCCCGGTGCACCCCTCGGCTGGTTCTCACAGCAACCATGGGAAGAGATGGGGTCACGTCACGAGTATTATTATGTTACAGTAAGATTGCTATTTATATAAATTTATTAGTTTTTGCCTGCGGCTCCTCCCGCGTGAATTTCGGTTTTCAGCTCTACATGAGAAATCCCGACAATCGCCGATTTATATAAAAAGCTTAATAACCACTTTTACTTGAGCTCTCGTACCTTAATGGCGGCTACTCAAACAGGGACCAAGCTGTATCTTCAATTCTACTGGACCGATTTTGATGAAACATGGCGCAGTATGTAAGTCGGAATAGTACCGTTAAGACTGTAATAGTTTAACCAAAATCTAGCCGCTGGTTTTTGCGTAAAGCCCGAACAAACAAACGTCGGCGGATTTATTTTCGGAAGCTCTTTATTAGTCGATCTGAGTAGTTTGTTTTTAAATATTTTGAAAATTTTATAATGGTATAGAAAACGGTTGATTAAAATAAAACACAGGTACTAAATAATATTTATATTTTAGTGCTTATTAATAAGGAACAAATTCTATCACATGGAATAAATAACGCCGCACCTCTAAGGACGTGTTAAATGTGCAGTTCGAATTGATGCTGTTACAAGAGAATTATTTCAAACCATATGTTAAAGGCATTCGGATCACATTCGTACGGGAGTCATCAAAAGTCGTAACTTGACTTCTACAGTGTAATTTTTAACTTATGATTGAATGTTTAGCAATTAACCCGTTCGCTACCAACCGTCACACATAAGTGACAGCAGTTTCTTACCACAGCCCCAACGTCACATACATGTGACAGACGTTTTTGGTCAACTTAATAAGGCATGTTTAAACATGTGTATTGGGCAATACTGTTAAATTCTAAAACGGTAAAATGTTTATATTTGTGTCAGTTTGAGAAAATGTTTATTTTGTTTTTTTTTAGATTGTTTTAAATACACGTACGTTAAATTTATTCCAATTGGTTTCATATAATCATGAAAAAAGTCGGGCTGTTGTGGCGGTTTTCTCCGGGAGACCCTGGTAGCGAACGGGTTAAAATGATCATGATAATTTGAATTTAGTTAATAATATCATGGATATCGGGATGTTTACCACGTACTGGCGATATTTTAGATTTCATTACACCATGATTACAGGTGTACTGGAGATATTGCGGGTAGTTATGAGTGCAATTGAATCAGCCTACCCTCTTCAGTACTCGTTTTGTACCCACGACACCATAATCTTTGACATTGTCACATCAAACTCGATCACAGCTTACAAAGCATATTACGTATTTAGTAAGAAAACTTAATATTTTGTAACTACCCGCACTATTTTTTATCCCTGATCAAAACTCCAGAACAATTTTCCAAATACAGTGTGCTATATCGAAATGCATTCTGTTAATGCGTGTAAAATATTCTGATAATAATTATAACGCATAATATTTAACAGGTATAATCCATTTCGGCAGAGTCGTTATGATAAATAGACACTACAATAGTTCGATTCACAATGACGCCCTCTTAAGAACGAGTTCTTATACATATTTCTTCACACGTTCTCTCAATATTTGAGGTGCCATAATGTAAATCGAAATATGCTAAGAATGCTTTTCTGTATCGGGTTTGTCACAAATATAATGAAAGATACACTGATGTCGATTTATTTAATTGTAAAATAGGGAGTTTTTAAATAGAAAATATCTAAAATTTAAATTGATCTATAGTATTAATTTCCTGATTTTCATAAATATATTTCTTTGATTATTTTTACTGGTGTGTAAGTGTGACCCATAAGTGGAAAGTTAATTGGCATATGTATAATTTGTATGTTATCACTTTGTATTATCTAGATACTGTATGTTTCCCAAAAATAAATAAATAAATGTGAGAACTTTTCAATCTGGTTGCTAATTGTAGTTTTGAGGTGACAGTATAACTATTCTAATAATTATTATAATAAATTAACAATACTGAGATTTAAATGCATTATTTCTAAACTGGTGTAACTACTAACCTAGACGGTGTTAAAACGACATACGAATTGCTTAGCTCTTCAGTGCGATATGGTCTAGTACAGGGGTCGACAACCTATGACCCGCGGGTCACCGAGTGAACCATTAAATAATTTCAAGTGACCAGCTTTATTTCCGAAAATAAAGTATAATATATAAAAAATTAAAAAGATTTGGAAAATACGAATATACCTCTGACACAAATGTCTCTTTAATTGCTCATATTTTGGTTGATTTTGATTCGTGGCCAAAAAAAATGGTTGCCGACCCCTGGTCTAGTATATGATAATTGTTTTTATAACATGGACGTGGTGAATGAGTATGCAGTCGACCTAACTGAATGGCGATTGCCACATTTACAGAAGTTTGTAGACAACTTGATCCGATCCTTAAATTAGATGCGTTCCCATGGGTGTCTATCACAAAGGGGTGGACCTGGTGAAGATCACCAGCAATCTGAGGATAATAGGACTTGTAACAATACCGTTTTGGAAGACGATTCTTTTTATTGCCATGTTTTCATTATCTCACTTTCTTGTCTGTCTGTTCGCCACAAATTTTGCAATTGACTTTAAACTAACAAGCCGACGAGTCAGAGATACTTTTTAAGTATCCTTTTGAAAGGGAAGGCAAAGAGATCCAAGCCCATACAGCCTTATCTAACGTAGTTATATAATTTTCAGCGGTGTACTTAAATAGGCTGACGATGATACATATATGATATTAAGGACTAACGCTTTTTTAGTAAGTAGTCTTTCTATTCGTACATCGAAGTGTTAACAAGTGTCTTTTTCGCTAAGTAAATAATTATATAAGTTAATAATAATTAAGTAAATTATATAATAATTAAATCTTACATTTAATAAGTGTATTTCGATAAATTATTATACAACCATATAATAAACAGTACAAGCATCGGTGAACATCACTACTTAACAATTTTTATCGATAAATTCCTGCACAGTATAATGTTAGACAATGGTGCTGATTCTGTTGTAACAGAACTTAATTTACTTCCTTCATAGCTTTTTCTAATGTCAAACGCCAAAACGAGATAGCAAACATTTATAGCGAGTACCGACCTACATTTCTGTTGAACGATTCAAAAAATGTTGCGTTTTTGCGTATCTTTAGTCCGTATGTTCCAAGATCGTGTTTAATTTTTTTTAATTTTGACGTGTGTAAACGGAATTGACAGCACCAAAATTGTAGCTATCTCGTTTTGGCGTTTGACATTAGAAAAAGATTGGGAGGGACCAAATTTAGTTAAATTCTGTTACCGCAGAATCAGCACCACTATGAGTGTGAATAATTAGGAATGCTTAATGGGAGGTGCACAGCAGTTTTTAAATGGTAAACTTAAAGTGACCTGTTATCGATATTTTTCTACGCTTACACTAATATAAGAGAGCTAATATTTGATTGCTTCGCTTGCCAAATCGTTTAACTCCACTTTCTGAATTCTACCTAATTTAAATGTCAAAGCTCCTAAAGATTGACTCCTGATTTTTTTAACACTTATCTTTAATAAATAGTAACTGTAAGTAATAGTAATAATACCGAATCTGCAATTTATTTCAGAAGTCTACTCCTACAATTCTATTAATTTCATGTTTAAAAAAAGTTCGTAGCACCCTTAATCAACGAAAGTGTATTAAAAGATGTGGATGAGGCGAGGAGGTGTGTCACGATCATAGTATGTGGCGAACTATGATATCTGCCTACCCTTACGTGACACCGGTGTGAGTGTACTTAAGTACTTCTATTATCAAAAAACTTCATGACGTAACCCTCGGAGCGATCTAATAATAACAGGTCACTTTGTAACTTACAATCTATTTGTGCCCGCATTAATCTTTAAATAAGTTACTACACTAATTATTCTAATATATTACTAAAAAATCATAAATACCTAATCATAATTAGATAATGGTGCACTAGAAGCAGAATTTCATAAAATTTATTCAGCCATCATAATAAAATAATTTATAATTAATACTAAGTGTAATAAAATTATGAGATTTTCGATTTCCGCCCGCGAAATAAATAACCTTTTAACTTAATCAATAATAAATAAACAAAGATCTATTATTTTTTTGTACTTTATGGTTCAAGGCATTTTTAGCCACTAATAACTAAATGACGGTACACATGTACACATCCTACCCTCACAAAACACAATTTCCACTACCCGCTTATTTTAATTGTCAACGAAAGCAGCTAGCTCAACAATAAGGATTTCTGCCGCATCTACATATTACTACAAATAATACGAGTTTATTTGTACTCTTGCAAATTATCTTTACTTGATGCCATTAAATGACTTCCAAGTCCCATAAATTATTATTAATAAATTAAGTTCAATAAATGTCTTCCAAGTCCCATAAACCATTAATAAATTAAGTGCAATGTCATTAAATATTATAAAGATACTAATATTATAGAAAACAATAATGACTAACTCATAAATAAATAACGCTTTTCTATTATATTAGAGACAATGAAACTGCAAGTGAGTAATATTCCTCAGCGCGTCCGTTGAGAATATAAAGTCTTGTACAGACAGCATACACATAAGGCTAAATCAGCTCGGAGAGATTTTCACGTTTGTAGTAGTGTGCGGTAATAAACAAATACTTTTTATATTGTTTTTAATTTTTGTAGGTAAGTAACAGAACTTGACTAAATTTAGTCTCTCCCTATCTTTTTCTAACGTTAAACGCCAAAACGAGATAGCTACAATTTCGGTGATGTCAGTTTCGTTTAGACATGTAAAATAAAAAAAAATATGCAAAAACAAAAGACCGAACCGTTTAACAGGTAAATGTAGATTGGTACTCGCTAACAATGTTTGCTATCTCATTTTGGAGTTTGATATTAGGAAAAGATAGAGAGGGACTAAATTTAGTTCTTTTACAGTAGAATTATTACCATTATTGTACATATTAAACGTAATTTAATGTGTGTAACTATCTTCTAACGCTACTTATAAGCGACTGATGCGAGAGTTCAAGGCGCGCGGTGGCTACCGCAAACTGGTTTATTCCGGTTTTATTCACTGTGGGTACAGACACAAAGACTCTCTAAGCTCATTCACCCGTGCAGCACAACGCGTACAGAGGTTCATTTTTGGCTTTAAAATCTACGTAACAGACGATGTACAGCGTTTGGTGTACATTAATTATGTACAGTATTAGTACAGTACTCAGAGATTCCAACTATGCACTCCGTTCGCTTCATTAGTCGCAATAAACGAATTGTTCCGCTTCCACACCTACCTGTTGCCGCCTAATTGCAATCAAAATGACGAGCACCGTCGCTGTGTTAAATTATGAACCTTAACACGTCGACGCATGCGCCGATATTCAGTGTTCTCTGTGAGGCGGCGACCCCATTCACGGTCTGCTCAGATTCATATCAGCGTCAGATTAAGCTGTTCAATACGATTATTGCGCGGTAATACCCACTGGGTGATGTTTATAGATCTCGGCGAACTAAAAACGAATCTCAAATCAGTTTTTGTCTATTACCCTCAGTTTTTAAGGAAATCGATTACGAATAAAAATCGCAAGTTTTTCAACATTGACCTCAATTTATAACAAAATTACAAAAGTTATACGATTCCTGTTGGATTCAGTGAATTTCGTGGACTTCAACTACTCGTAATACATTATAGTTTTCCAATATCAATTTGCATACACCTGTAAATGTTAAACCTGACGGGGCCAGTATTGGCCATAATGGAATACTTTATTCAATTTTTCTCAAACAGTAGAGGTCTGACGGGAATTCTCACCATCGCACGCTTTTCTATGAATGTCTGTTTATAATGTTGAGAATTGAAAAATAAACCTATTTTGTGAAATACAAGTGTGACCCACCGGTGATGCACGTCGCCCCACTAAACAGACACGTGTGACCTACCGGTGATTCACGCCGCCCCACGGAACAAACACGTGTGACCCACCGGTGATGCACGCCGCCCCACTAAACAGACACGTGTGACCCACCGGTGATGCACGCCGCCCCACTAAACAGACACGTGTGACCCACCGGTGATGCACGTCGCCCACTAAACAGACACGTGTGACCCACCGGTGTTGCACGTCGCCCCACTAAACATACACGTGTGACCCACCGGTGATGCACGTCGCCCTACTAAACAGGCACGTGTAACCCATCGGTGATGCACGCCGCCCCACTAAACAGACACGTGTGACCCAACGGTTATGCACGTCGCCCTACTAAACAGACACCTGTAACGCATCGGTGATGCACGTCGCCCCACTAAACAGACACGTGTGACCCACCCGTGATGCACGTCGCCCCACTAAACAGACACGTGTGACCCACCGGTGATGCACGCCGCCCCACTAAACAGACACGTGTGACCCACCGGTGATGCACGCCGGCGTCAATGTGTTAACACTGTGACATAAGGTTGATTTTTAGTTATTATAAATACATATTCACATATTTGTAGTCGCAATGCATTCGGTAAGGTTCGGTTTGACGAAGTTAGCCGATGTCATCTGTGGATCGTGACGTAGGCACTAAAAACTATAACGATTCAGTGTAATACTAACATGAAACTTATTTTTAGTATTATCTAATACTCTACCCTTAAAATATGTCTAAATATAGCCTATATATAGCTCACAAAAGAGCACGTGGTAATAGACTCGACTTACGATTATGAGGTCACGGGTTCGAGTCCCGGTCTCTTATCACTGGATTTATGGTGTTCTACATTGTTGATGCCATGTGCTTTTTTGAGAAAAATAACTTCGTGATAAAACTGGCATGCCCAAGGGTTTCTTGATAGGTGTCCTGTGATGTAAAATTGGTGTAAATTCTGCACAACTTAGCAAAATTTACACTCCTATCTTTTTCTAATGCTAAACGTCAAAACGAGATAGCAACAATTATGGCGCTATCAGTTTTCTTTAGACGCGTCAAAGTTCTACATACAAATTTAGTTGTGACCTCGGAACAAGCCGATTGAAGATACGTTAATATGTAAAATTTCTTGTGCCTTTTGACAAAAATGTAGTTTGGTACCCGCTAAAAATGTTTGCTATCTCGTTTTGGTGTATGGCATTAGAAAAAGAGAGGATAGCCAAAGTTTAGCTTAAATTGTGTTACAACAGAATAGACATCATTCTCTAATAAGTGTAATTCACCGGTGATCTAACGGTACGGTTCGCAGACTGTCGAGGCGGCTCACTCGTCCTGCATGGCGTTCTTCAGCTCCATTGCCAATTTATAGCCAAGCTCCGGCCGCCGATCGCGACCTTCAACCATTGATAGGATCTGGAATTAATCATACCCACACTAATACAATAAATACAAAAATGCATCTGTCTATTTTAGCTAGAAGTACATTAATAGTTAAGTGATGCTAAACACGACCCGTTATCGATAAGGTCGTGAGTTCGATCCGGTCCCGTACCACTGAGTTATTTGTAATTCATGTACGGTCTACATTGTAGACACCAATGTACTTAAAGCAGAAGGAAAACTTCGTGTGAAGACCTGGATGCCCGCATGAGTTTGTGAAGTCTACCAACCCCAACCTTGTCTTGCAAGGACAATATGTACTGGGGATGATGATCATGATTCTAGCTAACTCCTCTATGTGTGAGTGCAACAGCGATAGTGCGCGAACAGGAGGCAAATAAAGACAACGCCATTTCTAATATCATGTTTATCCGTACGGGAAGTATACGAGTGTTTATTAAAGAATTAAAAAAAAAGCAAAAGGTCCACGCCAAATGTCAAAACCACATTTGATGTTGATAAATTTGCAAAATTTTTATATTAACAACGCTTTGGTGGTCTACCTAAAAGTGAAAATTTTTACAAGTGGTCTACAAGACAAATAGTTTGAGGACCTCTGATATAGTGCCTAACAAATAATAATTTTACAAAACACTGATGCCGATTCTGTTGTACAGAACTAAACTAAATTTGGTCCCTCTCTATCTTTTTCTAATGTCAAACACCAAAACGAAATAGTAAACATTTATAGCGAGTACCGACCTACGTTTCTGTCAAACGATTCAAAAAAATGGTGCGTTTTTGTGTATCTTTAGTCCGTGTGTTTCGAAATTGCGCCTAAATCTTTTAATTTTTACGTTCCTAAACGGAACTGACAGCACCAAAATTGTAGCTATCTCGTTTTGACGTTTGACATTAGAAAAAGATAGGGAGGGTCCAAATTTAGTTAAGTTTTGTAAAACAGAATCGGCACCATTGTCACTGAGGCTAGCCCCTTAAGTACTTGCATTCCATACAAGGATCACAAAATGCAAGTAAACAATCAAATATTTACTGAAACAATGTTGTTAACACTCGTTTAAACACAACATAAAACACAATTACAATTACTTTATAATAAAAAAAATTAGTCCTTAATGGGTTAAGATAAGGTTCTGTTTACCATACCATTTAAAAATCTCAATTACAAAAATTCTCATCACGCCGTCGAAGTCTACTAATGAACATGGCTCCCCTCCTTAAAATAGGGGGATTTGCCATAATCTCCACGCTCGGCAGGCGTATTGGATTTTTTTTTTCTTAATCTTTTTTTTTTGAGGCTTTAGGCGTCTTGGAGATCGCAGAAGATTTTGATTGAATAACAGAATAACGTTGCTGCTCGTTATCTTAGCTGGTTACAGCATCCATGTGAAGAGATGGACTGATGGTTATCGATATACAATTATTATTAAATCACCAGCTTTTGACCGAGGTTCCGCCCGTGTGAATGTCGGTTTAAAACATCCCAAAACAATCATAGATTTATATAAAAAACCATAGATCCACTTTTACTTGACCTCTCGTACCTAAGCGGTGGCTACTAAAACAGAGATCAAGCTGTATCTTCAATTCTAGTGGACCGATTTTGATGAAACATGCCAAAGCAATTAAGTTGGAACAGTACCTTTAAGACTGTAATAGTTTGACTAAAATCTACCCGCTGGTTTTTGCGTGATTGATGTAACGCTGATGTGCGAATCACCGACGATTTAGTTTCAGAAGCCCTTAATTAATCGATCTGAGCAGTTTTTCTTTTAAATTTTTGTTAAATTTGACATTTAACAAAAATTAATATAATAATAATTATTAAATATTAATTATTTAATATTATAATACTACAGAATATGTAGATAAGTATTGATAAAAAGTAAGGGAAAGTATCGATAAAATAATCGAGTTATCAACCCTACTGTCATCCAGACACGTGTATGACATCTAGCGCCGCGCAAACGCACCTCGTCGGAGTTGACGATGACCCCATTGTTGTTGACGATGGTGGCCTTGGTCCTGTCGATGTCTGCGAGGTCGACCCCCCGGCTCGCGTCCTCCACCAGTATGGACCGGTAGCCGATGGCCAGCGCGTCAGCTATTGTCGCACC
>WUAW01001611.1:29166-39894 GCA_017165845.1 Thaumetopoea pityocampa | reverse complement strand
ATGTTAAGGGAGAATATATTGAAAAGGAAAAATAATACCATGTTTTTATTTATCCCTCTTGCCCTTCATTCTGAGAACTTTTTGACCTTCCCTCGTACTTCCATATCGATGTAGAGAACGAAGAAATATTTTTTAAATTTTTGTTTATCTATCTATCTGTCTCTTTAAAATAAGATCACGTCACAACCAATGATCGGATTTTGACCAGACTTTTGCTTATATATAATCTGGAATTAAGATATAGACTATTTTTATTGCAATCGGTAAAAAAAAATAGAAATTATGATATTGTAAAGTTTTTGTGATTCAACCGGAGTCGCGAGCAACAGCTTGTGATATGTAATATTGTGGACACTTTAATACACAATAATCTAATTAGATCCAAATCAGGATTCCCCGTATCTTGTCCTAGGTAACGATATGTACTTATATACACAGATAAAGCTCCATGACTTGGGTACAAGGGGTCATTTGAACTGAAATTTCAATCCGGGACCGATTTATCCAGAAAGCGGGGTCACTACCATTCAGTCGTTTAAAATTAATAAACAATTATCAACGTAATTTTACAGATAAATCAGCTTAGAGATGTTTTTGCATTTGTAGTAGTGTTTATACACATAGTAACTAAAACCGGAACCAAGTGCCTCGTATTCTTGCATGAGTCGCTTATAAGTAGCCTTAGAAGTTAGTTATATATATTAAATTCACTTTAAATATGTATAATATTAAGTACCTGCCAGTAAAAGTAAACAAAACAAAAATATACTGTTTGTTTATTTATTTAAGTATCTGTTGACTGTAGAGGTATTATTTCGCGTAGCCCCGTAACATTTCGCAAGTTAGATGCATTTAGGGATTTGGGTACGTGCAAAAGTAAATTTATGGCGTAAACGCAGTGAAGGCTGGTGGATTAAGATCGAGAATAAAAATAAACAAGGTATAAATATTGTTATTTGGTTGTCTGTGGTTACATAGATAACAGACATAATCCGTTCTAATAAATTTGAAAAGGATTTTATAGCTTCGTGTGTCTGCAAAGGTTGTGATAGATAGTGATCAAAGATAAATTAGGTTTTAGAAACTGTTTCAAACATTTTTTTTTGTCAGGAATGATCACGTGAAATTGTGTGAAACTAGATTTATAAAACCAGTTCCACAGTGGGATGACATTCCTATGTAGCTTAGAAAGAAAATATTAAATTTAGATATACAATACAAATTAAAAAAAAAATAGTCCAAGTATATTATGATACTGTTATTTTAGTAAAATTTTGATGGTAATACTTTATTATCAATCTGTTTCTGATTTTTATACTAGTTTAGATGTCCAATGATAGAAAATTTTAGAAACATTTTATTATGTTTTTTTCGTATTTTAAATTGTAGTAAGTTTTTGTTATAATAATAATTAATTAACATATTTTAAATTAAACGTATTCACCTAAAAACGTAATAAGGAGTTTTAAGGTAAATACGTTTAATTTAAAATATGTTGTCATTTTCGTTAACAATTTTATAAATATTTTAATTATTTTATTTTTCATGTAAAATCTAGTAAATTTTTATTACAATAATAATGAATGTATTTAAAATTAAACGTATTTACTATATACCACTAAAGCAAAGATAGCATACTTAAGGTTTTATTCGATCGGCAGCGCAATTGCATCGGACCGCAATAGGCTTGATTTTCTGTTGGATTTTTTACAATAATTTATTTATGATAGCAAATATCATCAAAAAGAAAACTGTGCGTGAAACAGTACCGGAATTATTGGTCACTAATGCGGTAGTTAATATTTAATTTAATAATTAGCATTAATACTTTAATAATTAGCATAATGATGAACGGGTCGCAGTGGGAATATTTCGCTATCTTGCATGCCCGCATGATAATGGCGGTGACGTCATGACACAGTATAAGTATCCTTTTTTTTGTAACTTGACGATTACTCACACTATCAAATTCTTAAGGTTTTTAACCTATTTATTAGTGAAATGATTCATAAAATTCTTTCTATTCTAGATTGTGTATAAGTTGTTGAGAAAACTAATTTAAAAAATTGAATCAACTACTCTCTTCTGTGTACACGAAGCCGCGTACTCGCCGCAACGTATTTGTGCTGGAACCTCACTGAAGTCACATAATTACAAAATTAAATAATAAAGCAGCGGTTAAAGTTCAGTGTATGTAATGTAGTCAACATTATTACCCACATGCCCGTTTTTATATAATAATTTCGTCATCCGCAATCCCTCCCCAGACCTTCCCTTGTAAGGAGAGGGATTAGGCCGTAGTCTACCACGCTGGCTTGGTGCGTGTTGGTAGACATGCAGGTTTCCTCACGAAGTTTTCCTTCTCCGTTGAGTAAATTGGTGTCTATAATGTAGACCGTACATAAGTTTGAAATAACCCAGTGGTAGGACCGTGCTCGAATCCAGGACTTCTTAGATCGCAGGTCGAGCTTAGTACCATTTGACCGCCAATGTACATAAATAGTTAGTGTCTAATTATTAATGGTTAGGGAGTACTTGGTCTTTTAACCTGTCCGGCAAATAGACTTAAGCATACGGGTAAGCGACCCCGGCCCCCCGAGCTACTACTGTCTCTTCCTATTCCATCCGAGATAGTAGTATCTTGCATCCTATAGTCCTTTTCCCAAATTCCATATTCCTTGCTCAATACACCTTCCCTACCTCAACCTCTTTCCTTTCTTTCCTTTTCGTGGGAACGCAATTAGGAACTTTAACGTTTTAGGTCCTTAAAAATGGCGGCGTCATGGTTCGCCACCCGACACGTCTCGTTTCCCGCGGAGGCAAAAAGTGGGCTATTGATAGCCACTTTGCACGTAACGAGTAGAAAGAAGTGGTCTCTGCCTACCCCAATTCTTCGGTAGTATAGTGGTCAGTATACCCGTCTGTTACGCGAGAAACCGGGGTTCGATTCCCCGCCGGAGAGCCAGGGAAAAAGGCGTGAGTGTATGTATGTATGTTATTCTACCTATGTTCGTTTCCCGGAACGTTCAAGTAACATGATAACTCTCGTGCCGTCTTAACAGTGATGGTAATATATGGACCAGCCAAATGAAACCGGTTTTAATGGACCATAAATTAGTTTTCATATTTTACCAACTACCTAAATGTGGTTCATTTCACTTTTATATGGTAGATCAATGATTTTAAATTGTGACTCCGGCATAATAATAGTAGCATCCCATATTTTCCTATGGTTGCTGTGAGAACCAGCTAAGGGATGTACCAGGATAATAGGCAACAGCGTTATCGCGTTATTCAATCAAAATTTAAAGCGTTCTCCAAGACGCCTCCCAACTGTGGAGTTTATGGTAAATCTCTTCTTTTTAAGGAAGAGGCCCATGTCCGTGGCCCAGCAGTGGACTTCAACGGATTGATGACGACGACCAGTATTCAGAGCGCATGACCCCAGCTTTATGAACGAGACGATGCGACTGACTTGAAGCCAAACGAGTTTCCTTACATAGAGTAAATGAAACAAGAAACGTCGAAAATTCATATCTGTCATTTTTATTATTACTTTTATTATTTATATTATTTTTATTTTGTTCTTCTTAAATATTATATCATAATATAAATAAATTGAAACATATAATTTTCTTTGAAGATGGCCGCCTGTTGTGTGACGTAATAAAATAAACTTTGTCATAGATATCTACATTTTCCTTTATACATTCTGATATTATACAGGGGAATAATTTAACTAGCTATGTATGGCTAAATCCGAAAGTATAGGGAATCATCCCCCGTACATATTCGTCCTCACCACAGACCTCCCCTAATCAGGAGTGGATTAGGTCAGACTATCACGCTGGCCTAGTGCGCTTTAATAGATTTCACACATCCATGCGGGCATGCAGGTTTCTTCACGATCAAGATTTCCTTGTCCCTTGAGTACATTGGTGTTTACAAAGTAGACTGTACTTGAATAAAAAACAACTGGTACAAGGCTGGGATAGAACTAATGACTTTTGGAAACCAAATCGTGTCTGACATCACTAGACATATGTACAAAAAATATAGAGAATAACGAAATAAATTAAAATTTAATATTAATTCTTCTAACGTGATCCTTATAAGCTACATTGTTGGATGTCGCAATAATACATATGTATGTGTGTTTTTAGTCAACATATGTAATTCCCAGCTAGGAATGTGTTTACGATATAAGATCTATTGACATTGTCAACCAACAAGCAGCTCTGAATCTGAATATTCTCGTCCACCCACCAACTCGCATTGTAGGATCCAAAAAATGTAATCATTTTTAAGCTTCTTTTTATTCAAGAAAATGATGTAATATTGACTGTATGTATGTATGTATTATGTACTATGGTCTGTGTCTACCCTTATGGGATATCGGCGTGAGTGTATGTAGGTATGTGATGTAATATTGATATGAATATTATGATATAAAACTTAGCAGCTAAATGCCATGATTTATACCAAAACAGAAACATAGAATAGTCAAGATAATGAAAATTAAATTAGCTGAACCCAGTCCCTAGAGAAATGAGAGACGAATATAGAAGACAAGATTCACCCCACTGCCCTAGTTCATGAAACTCAAGGTAAAATATTTTATTTGTATAAGAATAGTAATATTTTACGTCACAATAGGAGAACATTCTAGACACACTAGAATAACTTTTAATGTTTAATGCTGAGAGTCCTGCGCGGCTCAAGAGGTTTGAATTTATTAACGTTTTCAGTTACTTTGTTAATAAATTTTTGTTTTGTTTTTGTTAAATTTCAAAATATTAAGTTATACCTAGTACTGTAAAGAAATAAAATTTCTTTGTTTAAATATTTTTTTTTTATTTTAACTTCATATTTTTTTAAAAGCAACTTTCCTACGAAACTCTTCCTGTGCGTGACTTGAGATCCACTTCACAGGTTATATAAAACTAATTTACTTAAAACTTCTTTCACCGTACAAATCTTTTGTATTCTCTATAGAGGAAAGTTCTTCCATCTGAGTTCTATGAAATTTCGGCTCAAAGGGTCCGTGAACAAAGTGTGACAATAGTCCTCCGGGTGTAAGAATTTCTAAGTTCGCAACAACCGATCTGACATCAAAATTTACTTTTGCAAAATGAACCTTTACTTCAACTATGTAAAGATTAAATTTATTTTGTAATATAAATTATTAATCTATTTTGATTGATAAAAATATTTTAGTTAGAAATCATTTAAATTATGTGTGACTTATAATTTAAATAGTATGTTTGAGCACATACGATTGATTTTTGTATCAATTATAATATGACTAGCTTAATGTACAAATTCACTTACAATTACTTTGTTATTATAATCATAATTATATACACAGACAGACGTTCATTGCTGGATATAGGTCTCCTCTATTCATTGAGTGAGCGGCTATGAGCCGCCTGCATCCACCGAAAGCCTGCGATCACGAAGTAGGTCATCAGTCCACCTAGTAGAAGGTCGCCACTACTCGCCATACACCACTTGTAAGGTTCGGGGCCGCCACTCTAACACTAGTACTCTAATATCCATCGGTTAGGCGAGCTAAATACCCTGTCCAATGCCATTACAGCTTTGCAATCGTTTGAGCTACACAATATCATTTCCAGCTTTGTATATCGCATACATAATATCGCATCACTGCAATAATATATGTATCTAGCAAATTTATAATTTTATTAATTTTTAGTAAACTACCTAAAATTGTTTGCTGGATTATTTGTGGAGTTACCCCGACTAATCGGTTTAGGACAATAAGGAATCGGTGTGAGTCAGGATCGTAATATATGGAGTACTGTGGTCTCTGCTTACCCTCGTGGGATACTGCCATGAGTGTATGTATGTAAGTTTGCTGGAATTTTTGGCCATTTTTATTATTAACAGTATTAGAATCGGTTGAATAGTATTTTTTTGTGTGGAATACAGTAACAGATAAACTAACAAATTAATTAGTTTCGCCGTAGGTAAAATGAAACCAAATTTTATGATATGAGAAACTGAGCGTGAAATTTCTTGATGAGGCACCTTATAGAGACGTTTGTATTACATACAAATATATTTACCATTTAAGTCAGGCAAACTGTTCGCCCAGTGATTACACGCCATAAAATGTTTTATCTATATTCTGTTTACTATTAATAACTATTATAAAATTATTAAATGTCAAATTTTCAAAAATCAAAGATAATTAAAAACAAACTACTCACATTGAGTAATTAAGGGCTTCTGAAACCGAATTCGTCGATGTTTGTTTGTTTGGGCTTCACGCAAAAACCAGCAAGTAGATTTTCGTTAAGTTGTTACAGTCTTAAAGGTGCTATTCTGACTTAAATAATAGGGCATGTTTCATCAAAATCGATTCAGTAGAATTGAAGATACAGGTTAATCCCTGTTTTAGTATCCGCCGCTAAGGAACGAGAGGTCAACTAAAAGTGGTTCTAAGGTTTTTTTATATAAATCTATGATTGTGTCGGGATTTCCCGTGTAGCAGAAAACCGACATTCACGCGGATGGAGCCGCGGGCAAAAGCTAGTTGCTAAATACAAATAATACTTTAGAACTTAAGCATATTAATTTTTTTTAGCAAAAATAATCCATAATAATTATCACTTAATTTTCAATATCTCGCACAAGTTAATATACATAATATCAAAACGACAATATATTGCTTTACGACTGAAGCTAGAGGTCAGCACCCAATCTCTAATAAAGCTCTCCCCAAATCCTGTTCAATGTTAGGAAAATCTCGTTATTTCTTTGGCGGTTATTATTTTCAGCATAATTATTTTCCCAGCGGGATATTTATGCAGTAATAATTTGAGTTTTGAATACCATACTCTAAATGAGGGCTAGTAATATTTTTACATCTACTAAAAATATTATTATATTATTACGTTTATACGTATTAATGATGTAATGGTTCTAGACACAAGTCGCACAAGCGGTCGTGGGTTCGATTCTGGTCTTGTGCGGTCTACTTTATAAATATACTTCTAAACGGAGAAGTAAAACTTCGTAAAATCTAAGTAAAAAACTAAGTAAAACCTGCATGACCGCATAAGTGTGTGAAGTCTATCAACCCGAATCAACAAGGCCAGCGTGGTAGCCTAGTCCCTCTTTTGATTAGGGGAGGCCCAAATCCCTGTGGGGGTCGAATATACATTGAATGATTGAATTATTATTTGTATATACGTATGTATATAATCATCCCAATCAGTCCAATATATTTATGTATTATTTCTTCTTATCAGTCACAATAAATACGGGAAATATATTTGTGAGAATAAATAAATGGTATAAAAATATCGCAAAATGTTATTAAGTATTGAAAAAAAAAATGAATCTCAACTCAAATTATTCATTTTATTGTTTCAGTTAAAATGTCTGTTCCAACGACGGACAGTACAGAAGCCATTACAAATTCTGGTTACGGAAGCAGCGATGAAACTGCAAGTCTTCTTGTAGCTGGTCCAGCAGTTACTGTGATTGTTCCTTCGGAAAACAGAACAGTTAAACCGGTTCTACAAAGACAAGACTGTACAACACATCTGCGACCACAACTATCAGGGGGGCCGGGAAGCGAAGAAAGTGCAGCATCTATTAGAATTGAAGACGGTACAACACGAAGTGTGCCCGATATAGAGTTGCAATGCCGCGATCAGCAGGCAGACCGGCCGCAGACGCTCGTGTCACCCATAGCGACTTGCTCGCAAAGGGGGTCAGTGACCGCTCCCCAGTTAGTTCCTCAAACATATTCTAGATGTCGCGTCTGTGAACGGAGGCAATCCACGGCGCCAATGTCGGCGCTGCAACTAGCGCGATCTGTTTCACGGGAGAGCGTTCGATCGGCTTTGCATTACCCCTGCGGTTGCAGTTCCCTCCACGCCATCAGCACGTGTCCAACGATACAGCCCCCTGCGTTGTTGATACCTACAACTAGTACAAGAATTATCCGCCAGAGCTCGCAACCGGAGTCTAGCGCATGCGCGGCGCACTGCCCTCACCACGCCCACCACCACCCTAGCGCCTCCCTGCGACAATTGAGGGAACCAGGCGATGGAATCGCTGGCATCGCAGCGGATTCTTTACGAATCAACGGAGGGATGCGACCCTTCAAACAGGTAAGCTTTAACTTTTATAGATGGCGCTATTTTCACATCGTAACAACTTCAAACACACTCGAATTTTTTGTGCTATATAAGCAAAGAATAGTCAGTGAAACTAAAATAATTATGAACTTTTTGGTATATTGTAAAAAAGTTCTCGTGGTTTATATTACTATAAATAAAAGGTGTGTATGATTGGACTCTCTACCATTATAGGGTCCGAACCAATTTCACTCGTTAAAGGTGCACCTTTTCTTTAATGTGTAGAAATGCCCGCCGCATTCCGTCACATCAAGAGCGCGAATACATTAAATATCTGGAATTCGCCCCCAGTGAAGCTTTGATAAGCATAACATTATACGGATGTTGGTGGGTTTGGCTGTTATGAAAATAAATAAAAAATACAGACCACTTCCTGTTGCTTTTACTTGCAATTCTGGGGATAAGCTTTAGTTGCCCCCATATAATTAATAAATTGGTTTCCACGTATACATGAATGAAGTCATTAATAACGCCATGAAGAAGAAGAACAGTTAAAACGCTCTCACAACACAACTTAGTTATAATGAAAAACAGTTGATATGAAAACTAGTAAGTTCAAAAGTAGTTTGATACCATATACGATACATCCACATAAATCTATTCATATATACAGTTATTATATTAATAGAAAAGAAAAGTGAAATTGCATAAAAAAACTTTCATTTGAAAACATTAATCGACAATTATACGACACGTGATCTGGAGACATTAAATACAGCCCTCCTAGCCAAGTTGATTTTCTACAATCATGAACGCTAATGGATACGAAAAAATTGTATTGGAATGACATTTCTAATCGTTAAGTCACGGCCCATGACTTATCGATTCGAAATGTCATTCCAATATATTTTTTCGTTTCTATTAACGTTAACGATTACAGAGAGTCAACTTGGCTAAGGGGGCAGGGCTTCTCTAATTTAGGCTCCAGTCCACACTTTGTTCTATCTAATATCATTGTTTTGTTTTATTGTATAACGTGGTGGCGGAGAATGTAATTTATTTCATTATCAGTTCGATCAAATCGGTAATTTTATCACATGCGTATTTTTTTATCTGTTATCTTTGGGTAATAATATTTTACTTATTACGTAATATTTGTAAAACACTAGTTATTTGTTACGTAAATAATATGAAAGAATAAGTATATTAAATAATTATCAACATAATATTTTGTAAATTGTTAAAATACACCAATAGATGGCTGGCATTTGCTTTATATCATAAAAAATAACAATGAAGCTTAATCATAGAAAAATAAATAGGAAAGAAACATAGATGATACTAACATAAAGGTCATTACTTTTGTCAAACAATGAGACATTGAAAGAATGTTTCGCGTCGTGAACACTTTTTGCTGCTTTCTTGCGATGCGTATTCTCTTAACGTCTGCCTTTTCGACTCACGACCGTTTCACTTGCTCCTATAGTACTTAGAGATTTAGTGAAATTATTTCATATATTTAGGCATTGATCTATTATATGATCTAAGTATTTAGGGCAATGCGATATAATATTAATGAAATGATTGTAATAATTTCATATTTAAAATTGTAGAAAAAGACGATTGGTACTAAATTACTGTAGACAATTGTATATGAAATATTTGGGTATATATTATATAATATTTGGGTATATGGGTATATAATATTTGGGTATATGGGTATATAATATTTGGGTATATAGGTATATAATATTTGGGTATATGGGTATATAATATTTGTATATGAATTTTTTCCTGGGAGAAGGAGACCTGGTGTCCCGAAACACAAGTCTCGAACTATGCTTTGGTCTATTGTCTCTATACTTATGTGTAAAATTGTCATTGTGGCTACTTATTTATTATTATTGTGGTGAGAAATAAATATATTATTATTTATTTAATTTTTTATACACTCATGATATTTGACATAAATATGTCAATTGTGCAGTCAAAATTAATTTAATGGCTCCTTAAATTTAGTATTGCAGTGGTCGTGTATGTGCTGTGTAAGGGAGTTTTGGAACGGGCCCCTTCTATAAATTCAAGTCAAATAAATCCTTCGATTTGATTTATGTTTTTAACCTACAGGGGCTGCTCCTCTGCCCACAAACCTTGTCGCAGACGCGTCGAGCCCGGCTGAGACGCGCATTTACTGAAGCCACGGGAGATACGGTTAACTACGTTAGAACGGTGGGCTTCTGTCTATTGGATCATGCACCGTCGAGTACCGCTGTCGACTGTACAATTTCCAAATTTAACAACTAACAATAATACATTAATGAGAAACATACAATGTTATTTTTGTATAGTGTAAACCTGAAACAAGTTTGGTCAAAATTAGAGAATTGATTTGTATAGTTATATTTTTGTCAAATGTATACCAAAATATATAATATTTCAATTCTATTGAACAGACATTTCCCTGACGGAATGCTTAAATTAAATATATCGCATTTGTTTAGCCCATTTTTAGTATTGTAATTATCGCTGGACCTTAATTTATATTTGCCACCTATTAAATTAAAGTGACTTTGAAAAAAACAAAATAATGCGGCAACCCCACTTGCATATATAC
>WUAW01001602.1:121979-151536 GCA_017165845.1 Thaumetopoea pityocampa | reverse complement strand
AACTCTACTTCAAAATAGCTTTAGACGATTTTGACAATTTAACTTCTGTAGACAGAGCAGTTGAATCACTGATTATTAAAAAGGGGCTGATTATTAAAATTAATTTTTAATGAAAATGTGACTGACATTTGCATGGCTATCTATGCGTATTAGAACGAATTGAATATTATATATTTAAGCTTTGAAATGGCGAAACTATTGATGATTTTTGTTTAGCAAGTTTATGTTCCTAAAATAAAGTTTTTTTTTTCATTTCTCATAACTTTTAATAATCAGCGATTCAATTGTAGAGTAAGACCGATTGCGCAAGTAAAGATTTTAATAAAATCAGATCTGTGAAGAATACACAGAAGGAGTAGATATTGGAGAAGCATAGTTTACTGTCATATAAGGATATTGCGGTTGAAATTTTTAAAATCGTTCAGTTTTTTTTTACCTAGAAGTCTTGCATGAGTACAGTAATCTCATGTTTTCTAACATCGATTTAAGATTTTTTAAATGTCATAGTTGTGTCGATGTTTTAGAGGGTTATACATCGATGTCAGTACACCGATGATCTTTGTACACACTCGACATAGACTTTCGATAACATCGATAGTTGTTGACATCCCTCGCACAGAGCTTGCTTGACTGCGTGTCACGTTTATTCTTCGGCAAAATAATCTATCACAATATATGTAATTTACCGCTTATGCCATTTTAAATAAAGTTTTGTGTAGAAAAGAGTAGGTACCACGTTTGTAAATAGTGAAGTTAATATAATCAGTGTTTTGCAGATCACAGCTATTGATGTTTTTGTTGAATAACTTCTTTTTAGTTTCATCTATACGTACTGTGCGATCGTGAAGGTTGAGAATGTTACGTCATTTTGTATTTATTGTGTGTTATAAACTTAATTTCATTATGTACTGAGAAAGCTTTTAACTTAAAGTGTTTGATCAAATGAATACTTTAAAGAAGTGTAAAACGTCTTTAATGAGTGTAAACGCATGTATACCGGCTGTGACAAAATGCCGCCATGTTATTTAGGATTCGCAGTTTCGCTGTCAACTACAGACAGCGGTTAGTTACAATTCATCTGGTGGGTACAACATTATTGCAAACTGTGAGTACTTAAATTTTGCAATGTACTTTTCCTATTCTTGTCATTAAATCTATTAGCATTTTAATCAAAATATTTCATTGATTTATATTGTTTACCATGGTTTATTGACTGTCAATGTAATGACGTCATTTGTTCAAGTACTTTTAATCAGATTGCAAAAGGTATAAACTAAAATTTCGCGTATGTATGTTAAATAAAATAGAAATACCTTTTGTTCATAGGCCCTATGAAGCTTATTCAAGGTCTTAAGTTAGCCTTGACAAAACAGGTTATTTTTTGTTTTCTAACAATCTCTAAATATTTATAGGTAAGATTCCTTTTAAATGTGGTTTTAAAAAAGAGAAAATATACGATTATAGCTTTTTATTACATTTTCAACTAGTTTGTTTATGCTGTCTGAATGACCTTGAGTGAAATCCTTTTTTATGTTTTATGAAGTCGAAACTGCTGTAATATCTATTAGCTTGAAACACGTTTTCGATTTTATTACCTTGGTCGAAGGACTTTCGTCCTTTCATTGGTAACATTATTTATTTTCCCTGGTAACTATCCTTAAGTTGGTGATATTTTCACAACAGATATAGGTATAATTGTACCACAGTTGTAAAGTCAAATGTCACAAACTAACAAAAAGAAGAAGTTCGAAAAAAGCAAGTTATTCACTTCTTAGTTTAGGGCCTTAGTTCCCAAAGTGGTCCAGGAGGACCACCAAAGGTCCACGGGAGACTCAAGGGAGTCTACATTGGCATATGCATATTTCCATAGCTAGATCTAATCTTCATATTTTTTGTCGAGTTTTGGAAATATTGTAGAAAGGTAGCTGCGGGGGTCTACCTGAACCAGCTAAATTTTGAAAGTGGTCTATGAGAAAAAAAAGTGTGAAACTGGTTTAGGGCTTTTGTGCCAACTTGCTAAAATTATGCCAATATCCATTTTTGCAAGTATCATAAGCAGTAAAATTACATATTACTAGATCCCAGGCTAATGCCTAAGGACTTCTATCCACTACACTTAATAAATTAAATAATATATACAGTATGGAATGTTGAAAAAATTGGTGAATTGTAATGGTTTAATTAGTGTAAAATTTAATGTGTAATGGAGAATTTGTGATGAATATATGTGGTTTTAAGAATTTTAAGTATTTTTTTCTGGTAAGTAGTTGAATGACTCTAAATGGGACTTATGATTTACTATAACTGAAATTCTATCACTTAAAATTTGCATAAAATGAATTAATTAGCCTGGGATCCCATAAGGTATAATTTTATCTCATAAGCTGGTGTTGGTGGTAAAAATTAAAATATGGCTAGAAAAATGACTGAAAATCCTTCAACCAGCATGATTAATTTAAAATAAGGGATAAGAAATCATAGGTGATACTAATAATAATTAGAAGGGTTTTTTAGGCAAATGGTTCCTATTTCATACAGGTGTTAATAGCATCATTATTTATTATTCAATGTTATTCATATTTACAAATTTACATAAGAGATAGTTAAGGGAAGGGGAGATGGTGTATGAGCTCAGGTATTTACCCCATTATTGGCCAATGTCCCATTTATAGGACACATTTTCAAATTTTTGTCTTTCAATAACTGCAATTTCAGAATGAAATATAGTTTTTAACATATGACAACAACTATATTAACATATACCAGGCTATGAAAGTTGTAAAATTCTCATTATTTTGTTTTAAATCATTGCAAACTTCAGCTTGAAGCTATTGACCTTAGTCGGTCTTGTGTAAGTGTTTTTGTATTGTGGCAGGTAATGGGTTAAAGGAAGCAGGATAAGGGAGGATAACTTATAGGGAATGCCACAGATTAGGATAGCAGAAAAAATGTGGTTTGTGTGTCCATCATTCAGTCTGCATTAGCAGAGCACACTGTTCCTGATCCTGAGTTTAGCAAGGAACACTGGGGTGTAAAAATGGCCCAGTCTTAATTAACAAATTGTGGAGGTTGTTTTCTTGCTAACTACAATACTTAACAAACTGTGGAATTCAGAATGAGGTGGAGTAGTTAGCGTAATGTTTCTCTTTATCTGTTTGAGGGAATCCCAAGCATTTTCTGGTGATTTTTCAAGTGAGCTTTTTTGCAAGGAGACATAGATAGTGAGAATAGGTTTTGGAATATCCTAGAGTACCGATTTTCACAGATACTTTGGTAGTCGCACAGATACTTTGGGGCAGAAATCAGCGGTCTCATTACATGGTATACCCACATAATTAGAAATCAAGGCTAGGACCGCTTTTTTTGTCTTATTTGTGACACTCTAGAAGGGCTTATCTTATTGGAGAATTACAGGGAGGTGGAAAGAGGATCTAAAGGGATTAAGTAGGATTGATTGGCAGCTCTTAGAGTCTGAGAAAATTATGAAACTATTAAGTGCTGAGATTTAACAAATAGAATGGTTTCTAAGAGAGCAATGGCCTCACCAGTGAAAACCAAAGTGGAAGGTGGACATTTGAATCTGAGAGATATCTTTTTTTACCATATTTAAGCTAGTACTTAACAATGCTAAGTAGTGTATAATGTAGTAATGCTAATTTAGTCCTAGTACAATCCCACCTGAAGGTAAGTGGTGATGTAACCTAGGGTGGTAAAAGGTACTAGTTTTAAAAAAACCTATTCACTCTTGTCTTAAAGACACCTACATTATAACAGATGGAATTACTGATGCAAGATTATTCCAGTCTTTGGCTGCACATATTATGAATGTGAAAGCATATTGCTTGTATTATGAAGGTAGAAGCAAATGAATTTGTAAGGGTTGCAGGAATGTTTATGAGGTAGGTGTAATAGCCCACAGTGTGTCTAGTAGTTCAATGATGAAAGGGGATGGAGGATCCAGCCCATATGTTGCAGCAGTCCTCCACACACAACCGGACTTGTACTTTATATAGCATAAGCAGCTGACCCGGTGTGAAAAATATTCCATCTTTAGCTAGGACTCCCAACTTTTTGGCAGCTATTTTGGCCCTGGACTCAGTGAACCATCAAAAGTTGAGTTTTGGAGAAAACTCCATTCATAGCAACTGAAGGCGGCTACTACATTCCAAGGATATACACCAAAAAGCCAAGGAGGAGGGACTCTAAATTGCAGCACCAACAGCATTATTCGCGGATAATTTTGATGTGTGAACTTAGAATGCCATCCATAAATTGTCAATTGAAGTGGTTGTTAAAAGTACCCCCAGCATCAATGCACTTTTTGTCTATGTAAAATACATATATGTCAAGATATGACGACATCAGTTGCTATCAAACTTCATTCGCATGGTTCAGATTTCTAATGTGGTCATTCAAGAGCTGCTCTATCTGTTGATGATGCATAGTACTATGTAGTGAAGTAGGACGCGACGCATATAACATTTTTATAAATTACCAGCTTTTACCCGCGGTTCCGGCCGCAGAGAAATCTTGAAACAATAATAGATTTATATAAAAAGCCTTAAGAAACACTTACTTGAGCTTTCGTACATTAACGGCGGCTATTAAAACGGATCAAAACTGTATCTTCAATTTTAATGCACCAATTCTAGAGGAAATCTAAGAACACTTACTCCCCCTTGTTTCTCTGGAAGACACGACATCGCACATTCTGCTGGCGTGTCGGGCGTGGGACGCTCAACGGCTCCAACTTGTCATTGAAGTTGGAAAACGGGCGCTCTCTCTTCTGGCCATGATAACAGCTATGGTCCAAAGTGAATGTGTCTGGGTATGGTCTAAAGCCTTAGTTTCCAAAGTGGTCCAGGTGGACCCTCAGGGGTCCACGGGAGACTCAACGGGGGTCTACGTTGGCGTACGCAAATATCCATAGTTAGATCTAATCTTCACATTTTTTGTCGAGTTTTGGGAATAGGGGGTCCACCGGAACTAAATTTCTAAAGTGGTCTATGAGAAAAAAGTCTGGGAACCTCTAGTCCCACTGGTTCCCACTTTGGCAACTAGGGCTCTAGAATGAGCCTGGGTGGCAGTTACTGCTTACTGCGAGGTCGTCATGGCTACAAAGGAGGAAGCCGAGCGGGTATGGGAAGAAGCCACGCAGAATCTAACTCGGCGGAGACGTCCAAGGCGTAGGCGTAAGGCCTATGCGGACCTGCTCCCGCTCTTAGGAAGTAGCCTGCAAGCGATGGGGGGAGCATCCCTGCCGCAGTGGCATGCACTTCATAGAAGCATAAAAGCACTGCCTACCCTAGCATTTCGTAAGCTCTTACTACAAATAAGCTTCACATCACGCGTTTATTTAAAATTCATAACATTCGAATTCGCGCGCATTTTATCGGTTATCATAAGATTAAAGCGCGCACTCACTCTATCCATCGGCCGCCGCGCGTCTAGCGCGATCCTTGTGTTACTTACATTAGTGATTCCTTTGAACGATCGCACACATGCGTAAGAATTCTGGCGAAATACGTGAGGAAAGCGGGCGCGGGCGGGTGAATTCCCCCACGCCCACACTCGGGTTTGTATGAAGAATAGGCAATGCCTGGAGTATAACTAAGAGAAATTAAATTGTCACATTTTTTCACTTTTGTCTTAATTAGGGCGTACTATTTTGGTTGTGTAATAGGACTGCTCATGATAGGTAACCATTGAAAGGTTAGTCTTGCTTGCGTTTTTATTCCTGTTGGGAATTATATTTTGTTTTGAAGTTTTCTGTTCTAGTTTTTGATAGTTAAATATGGAAAACTATATGTGTAAAGATTGTAAAGGAAATATTTGTTTGATTAAATTACAAAAAAATGCGTTTCCACAGCAAACTTTTGCAGCTAAAATGAATGTGATAAAGAAGCGTGCCACAACTGGAATTAACACAGAAAAAGGTACTGTAATGAAACATTTTAATACAAAACTTTATGAAAATTATTCGTGGTTAACGGCTTGCGCTCATACCAATCGGTTGTTTTGTTTTCCTTGCTTGTTATTTAATAACAATACCAACGTTTGGAGTGCTAATGATTATACGACTTAAACAATTTCAGTACTGCCGCGAAAAAACATGATCTCTCCAAAAAACATATTGAATCTTGCTTAAAATTGCATACTTTTGGAAAAACTCGCATTGAGACTAGTCTAAATAGTCAGTTAAACTAGACATTGAAAGACATAACGCAAAAGTGGAAAGAACCGTAATATTTTTCAACGTTTAATAGATGTTGTCTGTTTTTTGGGCAAACAAGAGTTACCTTTTCGAGGACACAACGAATCGACTTCTTATATAAACACAAATATTTTTGCAAATTGAAGTTGCTTCAGAACTTTAACTTAATGCGAGTCCGACACGCTCTTAGCCATTTTTTTCTGCCTACTCTGACTAAAATCTCTGTGCACGCCACTGCCCTGCCGCTCTAACAAAGTTAAGCTCGTAGAGAAGACACGCTATGTCCAACGCGGCTCCATAGAGAAAGAGTCGAGGAGCCAGATTCTACGCCTAAAACGAGGCTCGTGCCTCGTGCGAACAGCCAAGCCCGCCCGAACAGCCAAGTCAGTCCGCATCGTGGATGATTACTGACGTACGCCCGCGGTCGGGCACAAGGCTCTAGATCAGGAGTCGGCAACCGTTCTGCTCAACGGTATATGTTAAGCATTTTGTGCACGTAAAAAATACCCCTGGATTTTTTTTTGTTGAAGATGCAACCTTTTTATTTTAAACGAGTGTTTCGTCTGTAGAACTGCATTGCCCAATTCCAATGAATCGTCAGTCGCCAATGCAATCTGAAACTGACAAAAATAAAATTAAAAATTTAAAAAACCCCAACGCAAAATACTTCTAAAAAATAATACGTGTTTGTTGGCCTTCCTTGTTCCAGGCAGCAATTGCTTGTGGCAAAGTGACATCCTGAACAGATGATGCAGGTGGCTTTGGCCTCTAGATCTTACAGGTGTTCCCCACGTGATCCTTTGAGTATCAAAAGCACCATGGCTTTGATCTGCACTGTCTTGGTATGGCCATATCTGCAACAGGAATGGCATTGGATTGTGGGAAATACGTATAGTTCGATGGGAAAAAAAGTTGTAATATAGGAATATTCTAGAGGGGAGGGTTTGGTCTCTGAAGGTTACTATGACGGATTGTGTAGGAACCCAAGAGACCTTACTATTCAGGAGGTAGAATAACATCCTTGGTGAACTCATCAATAGACATCTGTGAGGACCTGTCTGACCAAGCCCATTCTAGTCTGCTTGTATGTGGGGACAGATGCAGTATAGCTGCAGAGGAACAAGATGGGAGAAATGGTGAATTTATATGCATCTTCAGTTCAAAAGTTTAGCGAGATGATTATGGCCCATGATGTCTGATGATAATGTCATCAGTTATGGGTCTAAATGTGGCAGGAGTGGCAGTATCGGAAAAAAGATCTTCCGTCTAGACAGGTGATAAGTCTAGTGGGGCCTGCTACTGCCCAGACGGTTGATGTCGAGACGTTGTATAAACGCTAAGTCGCTATCAGACTTCATGCGCGTGATTCAGACTTCTAATATCGTCACTCAAGAGCTGCGCCATTTATTTACGATGCGTGGTACTATATAGTGAAGTAAGTCGCCACAATAGAATATCATATCATAAAATAAAATCTCAGTTAAGAGATTTTATTCCGGCCGAAACTTAACACCACATGGGGACACATATTTCTTTTTATGGGTGACGAAGAATTTACCGACTGTAATAGGACGGCTTGAGGTACCAGATCCAAAATAAGGAGTACTGCCGGAGACGCGAACAATGAATGGTCTCTTGTCGCGGATGAATACGAATTAATGACAACTTTTGATGCCACGGCTAAATATGGGGAGGTGATATTTTTTAGCTGGAGTTTGTACGCCCAACTCCATCCGGAGCTTCATCCTAGCACCTGAACAATTATCGTCAACATTATGTGGGTGATCATGGGTCTGGAGCTGGCGGCAGCACCGACGGATCACGATTAATTTTTGAGGTTAGCTCGACACGTGGAAGGGGCTCATCGGCTACACAAGGAGCTATAAAATACCACCACCACAAAAACACCCACACAGCACAGATATATCAAACTGGAAGAAGGGAAAACAGCATATGAACTGTTGTACCATCACAATAACTTGCATTGTTTTTACCTGTAAATGTGTTGGTATTTTTTATGTTATAGTGCATATTTTTGTTATATTTTTATGTAAGTACTTATTATTTCGTTGTTGCTCTATCTACTTTGATGTCTATGAAATACCCAATGGTTGGTCTTCTGAGGCCATTTAAGAAACATTAGCAAAAACATACAGTTCTATTTTCAATAGATATCAGGTTATTAGAAAATAGGTTTTCTCTAAAGTTGAGAATTTTGAGTTGAAAAAGTTTTAATTTAGGAGTGTGATATAGTATATTAAGTGCAAATATAATGAATAATATATACATAAAATTACTCAGGTGATTTTGGTATGTGATGTCTAAGATTATATGGCAAGATGAATGTTTTTTGAATAATAAAAGTTATTATTGTGGAAAATAGAGCCATTGAATATAAGCAAGTAGGTGACATAAAACGGTCATAGAATGAAATGAGCTTTCATTTCTCACTGCCTCCAGCAATGATGATGAATGAATTTAAAAATGATATACAGGCATACGAACATTGGAAATTAATCCAATACAGCTATGTTTTTTTTTATTAATTGTTCTTAGCCATGGAAATACAGCTATGTAGACGTTAAGTGTTTCCAGGGGTCTCTAGTTAAAAGTTACCAGGATGAATGTAATAAAACTTTTTCCTTAAAAGTAATATCTCATATATTTTCTAAATACTATATTGTATATTTAAATAATTAACATTTAATTTTTGAGGCATATAGAATATTGCATTCATTTTCAAAAGTAGCATCAAATATAACAGTGTTACATTTTGGCAATGACAAGCAGCTTGAAGTAGCTCCCATTTATATAGTCTATTAAAGTCTAAACCAGAGGTTCCCAGACCTTTTTTCTCATAGACCACTTTCAAAATTTAGCTGGTTCTGATGGACTCCCTGCAGCCACATTTCTACCATATTCCCAAAACTTGACAAAAAATGTGAAGGATAGATCTAACTATGGAAATTTGCATACGCCAACGTAGACCCCCGTCGAGTCTCCCGTGGACCCCTGGGAGTCTACCTGGACCACTTTGGGAACTAAGGGTCTAAACATTAAGAGTCTACGAAAGCATTGCCCTTAGGTCCCGGATGTTCTGTGTAAACATGTTGTTGCTTATTCAGTTGAGTGAGGAATGGTTAACAAATTAGCTGCCAAGGGTATTAAGGTATATGCGCCAATCATGCGCAGAACCAGTGAGTAAGCGTGCGAACTGCATATTGTATGCATTATTTGGCAGATCTGTTTGAAACAATATCGGGTGCTAACTGACTGACTAACCATTAGTCGTAAATGATTGCGTAGTACGTCCACGAATTCAGCCTTGCTAGCGGTTTATTATAGGTTTATTTTTTGTGTATTCTGCAAACTAAAGTAGTTTACTTAGAACTAGCTTATGCCCGCGGCTCCGCCCGCGTGAGTCTCGATT
This sequence comes from Thaumetopoea pityocampa, assembly GCA_017165845.1. Taxonomy (NCBI): domain Eukaryota; kingdom Metazoa; phylum Arthropoda; class Insecta; order Lepidoptera; family Notodontidae; genus Thaumetopoea; species Thaumetopoea pityocampa. Next base: position 141,892 of record WUAW01001602.1, on the reverse strand, counting down.
TTCCGCTACATGGGAAATCCTGTCACCATCATAGATTTTTATAAAATGCTATATAACCACTTTTATTTGACCTCTCGTACCTTAACGGCGGCTACTAAAACAGGGACCAAGCTATATCTTTTGTTTTATTGGACCGATTTTGATGAAATATGCTGCAGTATTTAACTCAGAATAGTACCTTTAAGGCTGTAATAGCCTAATTAACCAAATGAATTAACCAAAATCTACCCGCTGATTTTTGCGTGAAGCCCAAACAAACAAACATCGACGGATTTGTTTCAAAAGCCCTTAATTAGTCGATCTCAGTATTTTTCTTTTAAATACCTTTGATTTTTTAAAAATTTGAATTTAAAAATTTTATAACAGTATAGATCAGAGGTCCTCAAACTTTTTTGTTTTGTAGACCTCTTGTAATAATTTTCACTTTTGAATAGACCCCCCAAAGCGTAGTTAATATAACATTATTGTAAATTTATTAACTTCAAATGAGTATTTGACAGTTGGCGTGGAACCCTTGCAGGTCATCGTCGACTCGTGGGGTTCAATGTAGACCACTAGACCACTTTGGGTATCAATAGATAGATACCCAGACGAATGGAATTAGTATCTTCTTGCACCGTGTTAGATTTTGTCCTTTTATTTGTTTATGAAAAGTAATTAGTTTTATATATGATGTTTGTTTTTGTTGACGTCTTCTCGTCCAGAATCCCCCAATGCCTGAAAACTAAGGTGTACAACCAATGTGTGTTACCAGTGATGACTTACGGCTCTGAGACGTGGTGCTTCACAAAAGGACTTTTTCAGAGGCTCAATGTCGCGCAGCGAGCTATGGAGAGGGCTATGCTCGGTATTTCTCTATGAGATCGAGTCAGAAATGAGGAGATCCGTTTCTACGGTTCTTCTGAACCAAAGTGGCTGACATAGCCCGTAGGGTAAGCAAGCTGAAGTGGCAATGGGCAGGCCACATAGCGCGAAGATCGGATGGCCGATGGGGCAAAAAAGTCCTTGAATGGAGACCTTGAATAAACGTACTAGCAAGCGCAGTGTGGGACGGCCTCCTACGAGATGGACCGACGACCTAGTGAGGATCGCTAAGTCTCGTTGGATGTAGGTGGCTATGGACCGGTCGCGCTGGAATTTGATTTGAGAGGCCTATGTTCAGCAGTGGACAGCTATGGGCTGAAATGATGATGATGTTTGAGTTGTTTACTATACAATAAATAATAATAATTTTAAATATATAAACTAATTTTGCTTCAGGTATTTTTTGGAGATATATTGTACAAAACTTGAAATTGCAACGGACACGCAGCATACTGCGCGGACTGCCGCCAATGCTATCGATGAACCATATATGCCAGTTCTGGCCATTGAAGATGCAAGGTATGATTAGTTGTAACCTGTTAAAATATATAATTTTATGGTATATGTACTGTTATAACAATTTAAAGTGATGTTGCACTTTCAGTCTTACCTACTAAACTATCCTAAAAGTTTTAATAGTTTAAAATTGTATAGTGTTTATATTTTTTATATATTAAACTTTTTTATACATTTATATGTATATAGAGTCAATACCGCCTTTGATGATAACTTAAATGATATACGTTGACAACTAGAAAAAATGTTATTGTACTTATGTAGAAATGCTCTTCATGAAATCATGACTGAAATAGTATGCATTGCGTAACACGCGTTAGTCAGAAGAATACATACCTCTTGGTGCACCGCGTGTCGTCTGGGCTTAGGCACGCAGACCAGCGCATACCACGCGCTTGTAGTTTAAGGCCACTTGCGGATGGATTTATTGACATCGTCACACTCGTGCCAACATGAAAGATTTACATTTTTGCTGCGCTTGTACCCAATAAAGCGTACTGTGCGTAAGATTTTTTATGGGCAATTTTTATACGGTCCAATCTTTCTACCTAAGGCTTACGTCGTGTAGTTATTAGGATCCAGTTATTAGTAGAATAACTTCTTTTTAAAATGTAGTCTAAAGGAATATCCATCATACTATCCATCAGTGCTGAAATCAGGGCAATAGATTTACCCCTCACCAACTGCTTTTTTGGTTTTTGTGAAAAGTGGTTGTTATGGAATTGGAATTCCAAAATGCCTTGGAGTCTTTCGCGAATATCTCTTCTAGATTTTATTTATCAAAGGGAAGTTTTAATTGAGAATATATATTATAATATTTTGATGTTTCCCGGAGTGATTTAATGAGCGCGGTATTGATGGCGGCTGAACGCCGGCGGCACGGCGGACGGTCTCCATGACGACCGCGGCGGCGCCGCTCGCCTCCCGCCGCGGCATTGGTACGCACACGATCAATCGCGGTCGGAGGAAAGTGGCGCCCGCCTCCGCCTCCGCCGCCACTACGACATGCATACATCGCGCATTTTCTCGCGCACTACGTGTGTGTTAAAGTACGTTCTTTTTTTTTTTCAAATTATTTTCTGAAGGGAAATATTAAGAAAAATGGAATATATTTATTTCTCAGTCATTTTTTCTCTTCTACACCTATTAATAAATAAACTAAACGTAATACTATTGATTATTTATAATTGGGTCTTATAAGTCACTGGTACATTCCTTGCTCTGTACCGCTTAAAAATTCTTCTTCCACTCAGTATCAAAACAATAACTATGCATACTGTGATTATCCCTCTAATCGACTATGATCATTTGTGTTGCTTTAACTTGAATGCAGATATTTCGTTATCAACAAACCTGATAGTTTTCTTAATAATTGCATTCGATTAATATTCAGTCTTCTTAAATATGGTCATGTGTGTTCCTGTAGTTCTCAACTTAAGTCGTTACCCATTTGCCGCCCTTAAAAGCTGTGAGCGCTCATTTCAATTTATACTCGTATTGTATGTACATCTTCATGTGGCTTTATGCTTTCACCTATTAAAATTCTCATTTTCAATATCTTCATTCCGCAAACGACAGGAACATATGCTCCTCTAATAATTTTATTTTTCGGTGTTAATCTAATAGTTCTGATTTTATTAACTCTTGTTTCTTATATACATACTCTGTTTTTCTCTGGAATGGTCTCTCCAGCCAGGTCAGGTTGTCACCTACCCGCGAGTCTTTCAAAATTGTTTTTAACTTACTTTTTTGTTTTTATAAATATTAAATGTGTTGATATATTTTTTACATGTTTTTGTGTTAGTATTTTATATATTTATCTACCTTTATTAGATTTTCATATACTCTAGATTTCATTTGCTTACTACACCGACTTCGTTGTCTCTGGATTACCTAAAAATTGCCCTTGGTATTAAGTACATCTTTAAATTTATAATGTATGCATGCTAGTACGTTTTACCACCCTAGATTACATTGCCACTTACCATCAGGTGGGATTGTATGTCAAATTTTGTAATATTTGAAAAAATTCTCAGATCGACTAATTAAGTTTCTAAAACCAAATCCGTATCGATTTCCCATGTAGCGGAAAACCGACATTCACGCGGGCAGAGCCGCGGGCAAAAACTAGTAAATAAATGAAAACAATTATTGATGATTGAAATCTAATGAAAAAAAACTGTCGCAACGGCTGTCACTTTAGTAGTCTTTCGTTAGTCAATAGGTATGTAACAGAGCATTATTAAATATTTTTTGCAGCAATAAAGATACATATCTACTAATGGCTATTAAACTAAACTACGTCAGACATTCATTTCAGACAGAAAATTATGTTAAGTCAGACTTAAGTTATGTTACTCCCATTTTTATAACATGCTTTTTTTAAAATGTCATATAAATTTAATATTGTACTAACTTCAACACTTACCTCCTTATTCATAAAATCTTTTATTCCTGCTTTAAGCTAACACCTGGTTTGTCTCTTTCTATATCATTACAAATTTATTAAGACTGAAAGAGACAAACTACAGATTAGCTTAAACTATGTGTAAATATTTTTAAGAATAAGGCCATTAATTTCTTAATTTTAATTAACGTATTTTGCTTAATGACAACATATACTTACTATAATACTTTTAATGAACCCTGATACAGCTTTGTTATTAATAATGTTTCATAATTTATGCTGTTGAAATAAATAGCTAAATAAGGATTTTTAAGATCTTTTCCAATCTTATTTTCTAGTCGTTAGTTTTCCTTTATATGCTTTTAATATATTGATGGTCAAGTCTAGCATCAACATCAGTGTCAAGACATTCACTGCTAAAATAGGCCTCACCTATAGAGCTTTAAATTATATTGCGCAGGTGTAACATTTGTTTTTTACTTTGCCTACCCCGTAGAAACATGGTAATATCATGTAAAATGAACATGAAGTTAAATTTCATTACAATAAGATAGAGGTTGAGTTTTTAGTACGTTTGACATCGTTAACAGCCTTTAACATTCCATTGCTGGACTTTAGCCCGGTCTTCGTCCAGTCGCCTCCATAGTCGGTACATCTAACAGAAAGACATTCCACAGTACATTTATTTGCCAGTATATTGTCTTAATAGCTCACTGAACAATCTTAAACTGATGAAAAAACTTCACCATCAATGTCCACGTTTCTGTTTCGTACTGTAAGATCGCACTAGTTGAAGATTTTTATTTACCGGTAGTTCGATAAAAAGGTCCCTACTTGTAACTTAAACTAATTTTTACTTCCACTAATTGCCATAAAAAATCCCGGTATCTTTAGTATCAGATACCTTTTATACCTTATAATAAATCATTAGTGATAATAACCAGTGTAACAAAATCATATCGCTACCAAATATTAGTAATTTTTATAAGAACTTGGAACTTACTTCAGTTATTAATACTGACTCAATAGGTCGCACGTGCTTGTAAGTTGGCAACATGCTTCTCGCGAGACGTCCCGTTACCGAGAGCTTAGCCGAGCGAAGCGAACACATTACGCGAAAGTTTATTTCTTCATCGTATGGTTACTGATAATCTATGGTTATAGACTTCCGACAAGAAGGTAATACATTTTCGTGTACATCGCATGTGGGTACATATAAATTAAATGTAGATAGCCAGTCCCTGCCCGTTTTAATCAAAACTGGACAGTTAAACATATACTTTTAAGAAGAGTAAAAATATTACTGTAGTAAATCTATCAGTTTTTAACAAATTCATCTTTCTAGTAAAACTTTCATGGCAGGGCCCCGCGTTTTTATTTCCATCTCACAATTTGATAGCGAAAGTCCTGGAAATACTCGAGTTAAATTTGGTAACCGTACTTGAAAGGCTACGACACCCCATTAATATGTTATGGCTTCTTTTCACATTCATCTATATTTGGTGAATACACATTCGCCTATCATTGTGTAGTCACAAATACGCGTGTTAATTTGGCCATTGTTGTCTATCAACTATGAACCTTAAGGCAATAGCGGCTACTGCGAAGTATTTGTTGAGTGCTTACAAATATTTATAAACGGGCGTAAAAAAATACAGTGACAAATAACCATAACAGAACAATAATTATCTTTTTACAAATTGCTTAGTATTATGATTAGGTACTGTTATATAACAGTTATATTTAATTTTGTCCACCCAGCCACTGTCACACAAGAGCACGTTTGCCCAATGTTTCCGGCACAAATAACTTGGCAACGACGGTATGGATTCGCATACAAAACAACATAACGTATCCTTTGATGTATTTCCGAAAAACTGACAACTCTTCGTATTCAATTTACGATATTTAAATTCGTTAGACAATAGTTAAATTCGCAGGTTTATATGATAGATACATCCTTAGAATCTACATAGTTACGCCGTGCAAAATTTTTGACTTTTAGGTCATGTCCATACTTTATTTCGATTGATAAATTCTTAAATATTTTTGTCCATTCGATTTGTTTCTTTTTATAATAAATAACAATAACTGTTCAATGGACATAGTGTGGACATGGGCCAATGCTGTTCAATAACTTATTTAATTTTGAAGTCATTTGTAGTGATGAATTATTGTCAGACTATGTTCATAGACCTTTCTATAGCAAAAATATAGATGATTACCAACCGCTCAGCCCGAGTGGATGACATCATTTTTTATTCTATCCCACAGGAACAGTAAAGTTTTCCAAAATAAAGAGTAGTCTGTTTCACACTCCAGTAGTTGTTATCTACATTCATGCAAAAAACGTCATTCTATTGATGCCTTGAGAAAGGAAAACATTCACATTTGCATTTATAATATTCGTATTCGATGATTCGGCGTTAATCATTACCATTCAATTCTAATTAAAAAAGCGGAATTTTGTTTATATATTACTTTGTGTATATATTTTACAATAGTTTCGAATATGAGCAAGGTGTGTACTTTGTATAATATTATAAATTACATATGTATATATAATAATTAGTTCAGAAAAATAATAAATAATCGAAAACTCAATATCGGAATTACGTCATTTCCCATCTTAATTAATTTGATTACTGAAACTTGTTCTATTTTTATATATTCGTCTGCAAGCTAGCCATTTACGATTAGGTTTCTGTCGAATAAGATATCGTAAACGCAAATTCTTTCTAATTGACTTTATTTTATTTTGCATAAGATATACATTATGAAGAATAATTTTTAATTTTTGGGATAGAAATTTGGCATTATTTTCCACATCTATGTTTTTGAGAGAATTGATATTCTACGAAACATGCACCGCGCTTGATTTGCTACGCCAGGCCCCTTGATTTTAACTGATATTTCGGCTCCTTGTTGAAGTTGAAATTACCAGATCAGATATGTTCACACCAAAAATACACTGCGATCAGTCCCGTAGTGCCTAAAAATAAAAAAAAATCAATCTGAAAATAAAGATGAACTTGGAAGAAGTTTACTTGTCAATCGCTAATTTTCTGAAAAGACGATTTCCTCCAGATACATCCATCAATTTTTTTTCACACCGATCCGACTCTGAGCTGAGCACTGCTGTTAATATATTACAAACGTGATATCTCAGTACGTCCAGTTTTACCCCATTTATTCAAATACCCTTAACACAGACTACCCCTACACATTCTCCAAAGGCCACCTACATAATCAACCAAAGCCACCTTATGTAGCTCGTTTATATAATGAAAAAGACATGGGACCTTATGTAATCTAATGTGCGATGCATATTTTCGGATATAGGATGTGGGATCTTTAACGCACTCTCCTTTGGAAGATTCTTAAGGAAATTATGTATAAAGAGTATTTTAGATGAGGGCATCAAACGAATAGGTCGTAACAGCATTTAATGCAGCTAACAATTTCACTACCAGCCCTAAACAAAACAATAATGCCTTTGTTTCAAGTTTCATTGTATGTCGATTAGGCGTTACCAAAGGAATCCTCATGGATTTGGATGATGAGGAAATCATTGAGGAACTATCCTCCCTCTTCAATAAAATTGGAGTGCTAAAAATAAGACGGCTCAGATTTAAACAGATCAAAGATGGTATTACTATCTGGAAAAATTCTCAATCGGCGGCTGTAACCTTTGATGGTCAAAACCTGCACGACACAATATTTATAGGCTACAGTTCTATCGATCTCTACCGTTATCCGACAATACAGTGCAACAGTTGTCCTTTTGGTCACACTAACACTGTCGATTAAAACTAATTAAATGTGATCTATTAAATATGGGGAAAGTCATTTAGGTACCGAATGCAATATTGATCCATTTAATTTCTATTGTATCTTTTACAAATCAATGTTCTGAACATACCCGCCATCTGAAAAAAGACTGGCTGAAAAATCCATATAATATATAGATGGGGCAAAACGGTTCCCCCATAAAAAAGGCATTTACAGATGTAACTGTGTCTTAACCTCAAATCTCTCCACTTTCACAATCTCGGACTCTGAACTCTAATTCTCAGCTGGGACCTTTCTCACAACAATCTGTTCAGTCTTATCGTAAAACTATATCTGTTAAACGAACGCCTCGTATTCCACTGCACCAGGATACGACCAAAGACGCGATTTTTAAAGAATTCTCTTTTTTTGAATACTCCAATGCACGGACTACACGGACTACACGAATAGCGCAGTGGTTTAAGTGGTCGCTTGTCCACTGCGCTGTCGGGTGTTGTGGGTTCGATCCCCACGCGGGACAACAACTTTGCGTAACACAACTTTGTTCTTTAACAGCACAACCACAAATTGTTGATTTGAGTCTGGGTGTTCTATGTTTCCGTTATTTGAATGTTTGTAAAGTCCCCGCGAGACAGGAATTAATTATAATGCGGGAGTTGTCTTAAAAAATGGATGTTCTATATAGAAACAAGAAAATTATACTCATACTACTGCTCTAGATGCAGACTCAGTCATAAACATTATGATTGAGGACGTATCTAAGACTTCATCTACCCTTCCTGTAACAGGAAGGGTCCTGTACTGTCCAATGCTTGCTTAAAAATAGCTAAAATCCACTCTGTCACTGGTAATGAATCGCACGATCATGCAATGGACCACTGGCAGTATACGTAACAAAATATCTAACCTGATTCATCTGTTTCATAAATACAATGTTGTGATTGCTGTCGGTTCAGAGATTTCGTTGACGTCCAGCGTTCCATTCAGGTTGCACGCGTTCTTCGTTGTCCAGAACAACAGAGGTGACTGCAAAGCAAGCTGTGCAATTATAATTAAGAATATTATTCATTTCTTCCTGCTAAAGTTAACTACTATGGCTTAAACGCCATCAATATTTGAGTGCAAGATATATCTATCTACATTCCGAACCACTGAGTGGTTGACCACGTTAACTATATGTATGCCATTGGATCGCAGCATATATCTTCGAGGTCTAATCACAGATTCACGTAAATTGTACAGAGGTTTCCCTCAAAGTTCAGTGTTAACGACATACTCTATTACACACACAAAGATATTGTAACATGTATACAAACTGTGCAGAAAAATAAATATTTATTAAATAAATATTTGGATATTGACTTATGGTCTTAAACTGTTCCCCTTCCAAAAGTAAGACCCTCCTATTTTACCGTAAATAATCCATTCTTCCTTTTGCAGACAACAAAGATGTTAGGTTCCGTGCTGGACTCTGAAGCTTACAGATAAATTTCACATTGAATATACGAGTACTATTAAAAATGTGGAAAAAATATCAACGTTTTATCAGAGCTCTTTGTAGCGTGTGATGGGGCGCTCACCCGCTTACTCTGAAGCTAGTTTACAATGCTCAGTCCGTAGTCATTTAGATTACGTTTCAATTCTACTTGAACTTGCTAGTAAACCCGTTTTAAATAATTAGATGCTGTTCAGTCTAAGGTTTTTAGAATAGTTTCAGGAGCTATGAGGTTATCTCCCATAAATGTTCTTAAGGTGGAGTGCTTTAACGCTCAGAATCTTCGTTGTCAGTACTTAGCCGATAGATGTTTGTTAGGTCATTAATTTTCCAATCACCTTTTGATACCCAAACTACAATTACTGTCCGATTATACTGAACAGAATAGTTATTGGTTTCGCAAAGCCTCCCCTGATTGGTTAAGAATTTCAAATTTCACAAAGAAATTCAGAACCCTATCAATCGTGCTGTAAATCCTATAGTTTTATTTAAACACAAAGTGGTATTTAACTAGGAATCAACAAATCATTAAACTGATATTTTACTTATTCACTGATGCATCCAAAACTAACTTATAAAGATTTACAGTATCGCATCAGAATTGGAATATCTCTCTTAAATTTAAAACCATTTTAGATGCTTCAATATATACTAGTGAAATGATTGTTATTTTTAGTGCAATAATTCATTGTATTAATAACAGATTAATAGACAGCATCATTTTATCGGACATTACATTATAGTCCCATTGCCAACTTCCTGTCTATTAAAAGCCGAATCCAATTATGTTTGAGATCAAACAAGCCTTATGCCAATTGTTCATCTTAAAACTGCCTGGATGTCAAATCATGTAGGTATTTTACGAATCTAACGAGCTGATAACTTCCCAAAGAAGCAATAGTAAACTGTGACGGATCCATTTCTAAGTCTGCTGATTACCTTACATACACACGTTCAAGATTCATAAGAATACTTGCATGCATGACGAAGAGTTCTTATTGCGTTATTTATTTACGATACAATTGGACATTCTTCGTAACATTTGCGATGTAACTTACACAACAATCGTAATCCAACCGCTAGGTAGTACCAACTGGAAATGCTTTACCGGTTTTTCCTGATCTTGGCATTGGGTTTCGCTTTGTTACGTTATTGTCATATAGTCATAAATATACTGTGACTGTATTGCTTTCTATTAATATATTATGTTTTATGAACAAAACTACACATGGTTAATTCTATTAAAACAAAATTTGAAAAATAGACTCAAAGCCGAAGGAAATATAAGTGGAGTGGCGAAGTGGGTCTGTCTACTATCTGCTTAGATCGGTACCGGAGTGCTGTTTTCATAAAATAAACCTCTGAATAAAGAGGAAATTAATGGTAGAAACAGCATATTGTTTACTTTGAAATTACAATACATATCCACACTATTATATAAACATTAATTCAATGACAGCGAAAGTGTGTTTGTCTGTTTGTTTGTTTTCTATAGCAGCTCAACCGGTGATATTACTTAGAAATGTAGATATGATACGCGCCACGAAAAAAAGAGAGACTTGACGGGCTTCAGTAGCACTGAGTCCGTGCAGGTAAATACATTCGCGTGTGAAAATTATATATATACACCCATATATTATAAAACAATAGGAAACTATCAATTATTTTGGAAGTCGAGTATGTTGCTTTTTTGTGGTTTTCAACTTATGAGTCTGTGCAAGGGATACCACGTGGAGCATCAGGTCTCTTTTTTCGTGGCGTGTTTTATATACCAAGGACACGTGGACGGAGATGAGCTATGAAAATCATCGTCACCCCGATAAGTTGCGGGTTTCAGTTAGTTACAGTAAAGCTACAAAATAATGTTCTTAGTATGAATCATTCCTCTTCCACCTCATTGGCTTCGTTAAACGTCTGTATTATGAGCTAATTAATCTCTCTAGTTTTAGATACAAATGCTTCAATGGTAGGGTTCGTGACCTTGACCCCAGAGCATAGGCCTAACCTGCCCTAAAAGCGTTCATACCTCATTTAAAAGTTGACAATCGATATATGAGAAGATCGTAATCGCGCAAGCGCCAACATTGCCGTCCGCCCAATCGATCTGCCCGTCCACGTGACGCAACGCATTTGCGGGTATTCTTTGCGGAGAACTTAGTCTTTATACTTTGTAGTATACTGTCTTCACATTTGATCTATGACATGCTCGTCGCAAAGATAAAATAGATTATTAATTAGTTATTATATTTAGTTTTCTCCGTGTGCAAAAATGTTTTAATGAAACAACAGATAGGTTTCGACGGCGGGCGTTTAATATTTTGGCGTCTTTGTACTATATGTATTTAACTATTTAAATTATTTTTTTTCCAAAATTTTCCGTTTTTAGCAACTTTTAAACATTTCAAATATCATTGTATTTCACGTGTGAATATGTGTGTACTTGCTTTTAATTCAATAGGGTATTCGAAAAATTCTCTAACATTCTTATTCAAATCACTATCAAAAAAAAATTAAGACTAAGAAGTCATATTTTATAGAATAATGTTAGTCAGACGTTAATACTACTTTAATTTTAATTTGGATGTCTAGATTTTGTTTTAAATACATATATTATTATCATCAGCCTGTGAACCCATGCCCACTACTGGACATGAGTTCCTACCACAAAAGGGAGAGATTTGCTTTAATTTCCTCACTCGGCAGGCGGCTTGGAGATCGCAGTACTGTTGGATTGCGTTGTTTGGATGGCAAGATAATGCTGCTGCGGGTTATCCCGGCGCATCCCTTATTCGATTGCCACGGCACCCACCGGAAGAGATGGAATGACGCTATTGTTATGGCGGCGCCACATAACACAAATATAAGTTGTATAATATTTTAAGTCGGTAGAAGAAATTACAATTAGACACACACGCTTGATTACTAAAGTGAATGGGTAATTGTATTGCATTATTGTTTTAACGGTATTGTAATATATTGTTGGTTACAAAATTGTTTGTTGTGTGCTAGCTGTTTAACGGTATTGTAATATATTGTTGGTTACAAAATTGTTTGTTGTGTGCTAGCTGTATAACAATAGCAGCACCCCATCCCTTCCCGTGGCGGCCGCGGGCGTTGGTCGAGAGGTACGCCACGGATATGTTCAGCAACATTATCTTAGTCTTCGAGCCACCTAGGTATCACACGTGAAGAGATTATGACGAATCATTTCTTTTTATATTGGAGACCACTGCTGATAATTATCACCATCAGATAAATAGAGTAGCACTTCAATTAGTAAATAATTAAGTCTTAGGTAAGCACTCGTATTTAGTATATTAGAGGTTTCATACATTCTCAAAAACGGGTCACATTTGTCTCAATAGACAGTACTGTGATATTTATATTCTCGTCAATTTTGTGATTGAAAAAACTTGTAACTAAAGTGATTAATTAACAAGCCTACCGACCAATGAATAACTGTAAAGATAGCGTGACTATTTCCCTACGTGAGTTAAACGTGCACTACTTAAATACGTTAAATAATACGTTAAATGCGTTAAATACTTTAGAATCTTGTTTAGGGAAGAAGTGTAGCGTACAGGATAAATAAATTCGGGTACTCTTGTAGTTGTGTACAATAAAATACGTCTTGACTATTCTTGATCGTGTTCCCCTGACAAAACAGCAACTGCAATTCTCGATAGATTTAATATGATAATAGAGGTTAACAACATTTTGTTCCTCTTATCTGTTCAAAGTCATTGGCGAAAGTTAATCGAAACGGTATGAGTTGGCACGGCGAAACTTAGTCAAAACAGATTTAATTGGAAGGTGCTGTGTCGAGGTAAATATACCTATAGATAATTTATCTTTAACTTATGAGTTTTGAAAACTGATCAAAGGGAACTGCTTTACGGCCGTCGACATGTTTGTTGTACACAGCCCCCCTAGCCATGTTGACATTCGACAATTGTTATCGCTAATAGAAACGAAAAAAATGTATTGAAATGACATTTGTAATCTATAAGTGACGGGTGACTTGGCGTTTAGAAATGTCATTCCAATACATTTTTTTCGTTTCTATTAGCGATAACGATTGTCGAATGTCAACTTAGCTAGGGGGGTAGGTAAGGAATAAAACAAATCCAACAACAAAATCCAAATACTAAAAATATTAAAATTTGTTAATCCTGTTCTGGATATGGAAATTTATGAATCCTGTTTTACTCTTTTGATCACATATTTATTATATTTACTCAGATACTAAATAGTTCCTTACTAAATATAGCTGAGTATTACAATAGGTGTGTGTATTGCCAAAACAGGTATTTATAAAATACTAGCTTTTGTCCGTGACTGCGCCAGTCTTTCCCTACCCTTCTTGTTTCGGGATATCCCATATATCCCGAAACAATCATAGATTTATATAAAAAGCTTAAACTTGTAACTTAATGGCGGCTACTAAAACAGGGACCAAGCTGTATCTTTAATTCTACCGGACCGAATTTGATAAAACATGCCGCAGTATTGAAGTCGGAAGTACCTTTAAGACTGTAATGGTTTGACCAAAATTTACCCGCTGGTTTTTGCGTGAAGCTCGAACAAATAAACAAACATTAACGGATTTGGTTTCGAACTGAGTAGTTTTTTAAATCTTTGATTTATAAAATTTGACATTTAACAATTTTATATTAGTACTAGCCTTTGCCCGCGGATTCGTCCGCATGAATGTCGGATTACTGCTACATGGGAAATCCCGACACAATCATAGATTTATATAAAAACCATATGACCACTTTTACTTGACACCTCGTACCTTAACGGCGGCTACTAAAAGAGGGAAGAAGCTGTATCTTTAATTATACTGGACCGATTTTGATGAAACATGCCGCAGTATTTAAGTCGGAACAATACCTTTAAGATTGTAACCGTTTAACCAAAACCTACCCGCTGGTTTTTGTGTGAAGCCCGAACAAACAAACAAACATCAACGGATTTGGTTTCAGAAGCCCTTAGTCAATCTGAGTACTTTGTTTTTAAAAATCCATTGATTTTTGAAAATTTGACATTTAACAAATTTATAATATAAATAATGGTATAAAATATTATTAGATCCAAAACGTAATCGTAAAAACAATCAGCTTTTGTTCTATAAGTTTGTATTATATAGTAGGTGTATGCGGTAAAATTAAAATCTTTATACAAAGATAAAAGAATTATGTAAAATCTTAAAAATCTGTCTTTTTAATTGGAAGTTGAATAATTAAGATGCAAAAAGGTCTTTATTTAATAAGCATATATCCCTTTTTTACTAAAATCAAGTCTTGATTTACTTAAAATCAAGTCTGTTTCAATGTAAATATTACATATATATTTACATTGAAACAATAGACCTGACTTTTCTATTTACGCTAACATCCCAAAATTTAATTTCTTATTCAGAAATTAAAGAAAAATTATTATATATTTCGGTTTTATATTTCAACAGAAACTCGGTCACGAAGGAGCCCAAAAATTGTATCAAACGATTCTATAAATATGTATAACCATATGATTATATACAGCATCATCATAACGTGATTATATACATTAAAATGAAAAAATATAATTATTGCATGAGCGAACTAGTTAGTCGGACTGTGAATGGAGTTACACTTATTTCGATTCAGTATATATGATGAAGTCCGCGCGGTCCCCAAGCAATATATTACGCCATTTATATTCTCATTAGTTGTTTCATTTGATCAGATTACTTACGCTCCTTGGAGGATAGCAGCTCATCATTTCTTGTAAACATACTATTAGTTGAGTTCATTTAAAGTTAACCGAGCGTAAATCGTTTGGAGAATGAAAAGTCAAATACTTAGACGTTGAAATTACCAATTTAATAATTTAACTGAAAATAATAGTACATAACATTTTACCTGAAGATATATACGCATTAGTTCAATACCATACATGAATATCTGTGGATATGTTATTAGGATGGCAGTGATATGAGATTTATATGTAAATTGCCGGCCCGCCACCTGCGTGTGCTATTTTGTAATGTGGTAGTGATGTTTTGTGCTGAATAAAATATTTGACAAAAATGATCTTGCTCCTAGAAACTTTTGCCATTGCACAAACCACTTACTTCCGAAAGTTTATTGAATAAGTTAAAAATACGTTAACAAGTATTTTTTTAGAATATTTTATTCTCTGAGTCGTTAATACCATGGATTATACAGTACCATAAGAATTTGTAGTTTGAAAGACCCAGACGCCTCTTCATGTTAGATATCATGATAATGCAATCAATCTAAATCAATTGACTGTTGCTACAGTGGTAGTGATCTTGTTTTCTGGCCAACAAGTCCTGGGATCTAATCCCAATAGGGACACACTGTGTGACGAGCACAAATGTTTGTAACTGAGTTATAGACATATTGATCTATATATGCATTAGTATTTACGTAGTTGGTCCCCCCATAATGAATTGGCCTAACTATGAAGAAACGAAGAAAATGAAACGATACCAATTTTTTCAATATAATCTCCACTAATACTGATACACTTCTCACATCTGTGAACCAACATCTCTAGGCTTTTATAAAAGGNNNNCTTCAAAATGACTGAAGACGGCCGCCTGCAACTCTTCATCGCTTGAAAATTTTCTTCCCCTTAAATCCCGCATTAAATTTGGTTTATTTCCAAATTAATAATAATCGGACGGGGCCATCTCAGGACTATAAGGAGGATATTCCAGTTCCGTGAACCCGCATCACGAACTGCATCCTTCGAAACACCGGCAGTGTGAATTGGGGCGTTGTCCTGAAGCAACAGGACTCCTTTAGACAGCTTGCCTCTGCGCTTCTCCTTTATTATGTCTCGCAATTTATATATTAATAAAACATAATATTCGCCATTTACGAATGTATTGCGTTCTTTAAAATACACCATCAAAACACCCTGGAAATCCCAAAATATTGTGCACATGAGTTTTTGGTGGATTGTTGCATCTTTGCTTTTCTGAGTGACTTTTCACCCTTATAACGCCATTCCATTGACTCGCGCTTGCTTTCTAGATCATAATATAAGACCATAGTTTCATCACCAGTCACTAGTCGCTCGATCACATTCTTTGGGTTTTCTCCCCAAAGATCCAAAAACACGGAAGCACAGCGCACTCTCTCCTGTCTCTGAACAGCTGAAAGAAGTTTCGTAACCGATCTTCCACTGACTTTTTTCATATGAAGATGTTCACAGATTGCACGATGGACGGTACTTTTAGAGAACCCAATTCTAGCTGCAATTTCTCTAATCTTGAAATGGCGGTCACTTAAAACCTCCTCTTCAATTAAAGCAATAGTTTTGGGAGTGAGCACTTCCACGGGTCGACCGTCATGGCTGGTATCTTCGACGGTTTCTCTCCCGAGGCGAAACACCCAATTTTTCACTGTGTTATAAGAGGGGGACTCCTTAAACACACCGTCTAATCGTTCTTTTATTTGAGCGGGGGATAAGTCTTCTTTAAATAGAAACTTAATGACGCTTCGGTACTCGATTTTCGACATTATGAAGAAATATGCGACTTCTGCTAAACTGAGACTACGCTTTCATGTCGATGCGTGTTCGTATATAAATTACACGATAAATGTACTATTCGATGCAACATAACATGTATCGACTAGTCGCGTAGAACTATATCAGGTCAGTTCATTATGGGACCGACTACGTATTTATATAAGTATGTATATCGTCGTTTAGTAACAAAGAAACAGGGATTCCTAGTTTGCGACTAGATCAATGAGTCTGAAAGTGTCTAGAATAATATTATTATTATTATAAATTTAATCTTGTAATTCAGAAAGTAATACAAACCTTGTTGTACTCTTACTACAAATACTTTGATGGTAGGGTTTGGTGTTAACAAGCTAGCGCTCGCTGGTACCACAACCTTTCCTTTAATCTACCGCCAAATTCGTGTGCTCCGTGCTCTTGCAGGCATTAGAGGCACAAACACTCAACCCTCGGGAGTGGCAACGCATTTATATTAGTATCGGCATAGTAGGTATATGAACCTTGAAGGGGGAAGCAAGTATAAAACAAGAAGAGCTCGAAAGAGCGAGGTGCTGAGGGGTGTCATCGGTAGGACATAGACAATGAATCATAAAGCTCCTCTAACGTGATGATGTACGCCACCGCATAGTTTTTTAGTCAGTAGAGGTCTGATGCGACCTGTAAGTCACGGAGTGGGAGCCTATGTAGGATTTTGTTTGCGTCCAGAAAAGGTGTATCAATTCCTTTGGAATCTTCTCTAGAGGTGGGTTCTACGTGTTCGTTGGCTACATCCATGATATACAAAGCATAACTAAAATGCTACTGTTTATGTACCTACGTATGTCTACGTAATCCAATGTACAAATTTAAAGTAGTATTATTTTTTGATAAGTAGCTATAATTTGGCGAGTACACGTCGTACCATGCAAATAAATTAGTGAGCGACAATATATGTACGTCTACGAAAGAGGTTGCATGTACGTCTATGAAGCAGTTTTTCAGTTGTCGCTGAGTGATAGATGTGTTAATAGAAGGGTAATCGCATAGAGGAGATAATGCCGATTCGTTTGGTTTTTTCGAATTGATTCGTTCATCTCATTTCGATTCGTCGAAATTATTCGATGCTGTCTCCGGTTTCATTTTTCATTGTGTATAAGGACTTATCAGGCTGATCAGGAGTGATTATTATTCATGTGTCAACATTTTTGCAATATAAAAAACGACATAATGTTCAAGTTTCTGCACCACTTATACCGCAGAATATATCTGGTATAAGTGGCATAGGAACATTACCAGTTGATTAATTATAATATAATTACTTGAATTTGTTGATAGGGAAATCCCAACGATTACACGAATAGCATATTAATCAACTTGGATTTCTCATTCTTACGTGAATCATTTCGGTCGGTCAATGTCAGTAGTTGTCGGGTTCTAAGAGAAGTAAATCGAGGCCAAGTTAACTTTATGACTATACAGTTAACAAATAAATGTGGAATGAAAGAGACAGGATGAACGCAACAAGCTACATGCAAATAAACAGCCCTAGTCAATACGAATATGCCGGTGAAGCGGAATTAGAATGAAGTGCGCGCCGCGAGTCGCGGCGGCCGTGTGCCACGTCATTGCCGTGACCCACTGACACAGATCTGCGGGGCCGCCCGGCTGCACCGATATCTGCACGCACCGCGCTCTTCCTCTACTGCCGCTTTATTCACTTAGCCACCATTCGTATGTCGAATATAATTATATGCATTGTAATTATAATTATTTGTAAAATTCTCACCTTCACTCAGATTTATCAATTTCAGGTCAGTAAACGTTTAACGCTGTTAGTACCTATCAACGTTTATGCTATTAGTATCCCGTTGAGAAACTTCACAATACGTATTTTTGCTTGTACTCATGTGGTTATATAAATACTGGTGGTATTATCTAGCTACACGGAAATCTTATTCGGTTTAACCAATTTAAATGTACTGCATATGTCAATTTATACCCGTTAAGTGTCTAAATAAACTGTTTAAAACGAGTTATTATGTGTAATTAATTGAATTATGAACATGTATGAATACAATGTCATCTCCTTCTCTTTCTTCACTTTAATGTTCTCCCAAACTAAATCTAGGTTTGTGGTTATTGAAGGGATTTGGTTGTAGAGCGGCTTGAGATCCTGTAGCTCCCACAATCCGTGCGACGACTGGTGTCATTCAGACACCATGACTTATGTCCTTTCGAAACACGGAGAAGATCCGGTCTTTACTAGGTGTTAGATTGCTTAACGCACATTTGGCCGTGGTAAGAGCTGCCTAACGCGGAGACCATTTCGAAAGCCGACCATAGATTACGCTATGACCATCTCATATTATTTTCCTTCGTTGAAATTTAATTATTTTAAGATGAAGGTTAGTTGTTACTTTACTAGCAGAATTCTAATAAGTCCAATTTTCTTATATTTATACGTGTAGAAAGTAATAAATAAATAACCATAAAATGGTATTATGCTCTGAACGACCTTGTAATCTAAATTGTGAACTTGACACAAATACTGTTCATTTCACTTTCATGTAGGTAGGTGCGAGAAGCTACGTCACCGTTTACTACGTATCGCTGCTTGTCGCGCGATTTACCCGTATAGGGGCATTGGGTGGCCAATCTATAGGCCTTACAGTTGTTTCATATGAAGCAAACCTAATTACAGTATTTTTATGATTTGTCTAGAAATGAAAATCACTTATTTCTTTCGGTTCTTAAATGTCTTATGTATCTTTACCATTGTTGACATTTCATAATATACTTGTATTATTGTTTTTACACTATATTATTAATGTAATTCTATTTTAAGGGGTCAATTTAGTAAAAGGTCTGAACTTAGGGAACTGTAACTCAAAGGTTGAATATAAAAATCTTGAACTGAAAGAATCGCAACGCAATCAAAGAACTTAAACAATTTTTATAATTAAAATCTGTAAACAGCAAATTTTTTGTTTCGAAACACACAGAAATTATGAGACCAACTTTAAAAATTGTTTCGAAGTTCGATAGCTATTTTACTTCAGATGGTTTTAGTTAAAAAATAAATATGCCTCATAAACGCAATATTATAAAAATAAATCAAACTATTTTTGTAAAACCAGTTCAGGCTGCTATATTATTATACTAGTTATAGCTTATGCTAGTTATAAGCTGAAGTTGAAAAATTTACTCCATTACGAGTATAATATGGAAAATGGGATACGTTTATCTGTAGAGAATGCCGTTGGACAGTGTTTCTCAATCTTTTGTGGGTCTAATCTAGAGAACTTGTTTTTTTTT
>WUAW01001602.1:93188-106320 GCA_017165845.1 Thaumetopoea pityocampa | reverse complement strand
TGAAAAAAATTACAAGTTAGTGCACATGTTAATAAGCCGTTTACACTATTCTATGGAACTGAAATCCGTGGTTTCTTTGTAGTGGGTATTTATTATTTTTTAGTGTTCTTTAGCGCGTTAGTACGAATTGTTTTTAATGTGATGAAAAGTTCAGGTTGCTTGTGAAATTACTTATATTAGAATCTAATTGAATATCTTCACACTGGATTACTGTTTTCTCTCCCTCGTTAATACGGATGTAAAGCATCAATCCCTATATTATGTATCCCTATACAGAATTATACGAATAGAATCGATAGTTTATTTGTAAAATCCTATCGGGTCATATAATAATAATAATAAGAATATATATTTCTTTCTCCTCACAAATTACATTAATACAATAAACACAAATTAAAATAATCCTATCCTATATGATATATGATGACTTAAATATATGATATTTATTTCCTTAACATTAATGTATTGACTCCTACAATGTCAATGCTGACTCAGTCTGTTCGCATTATTTATCGCCTGATCATGCTATAAGTAGGTAGGTAGTGAAAAGTAAAACTTCGCATTACTTTTGCAAATGTAATTGATCGTTATGAATTGGAATCTCGGTTATTCCATGTAAACAAAATGTAAGTGCAAAAGATGAAAATATTTGTTGATAATTTTGGTTTATATACAAAATTAGTAGAGGGTGAAGGAAGGTGAAGGTGCTGATAAAGTTTCCAGCGAGTAAGGCAGTTTGAGAGACCACGCATATACGGTGAAGAAGAAATGGAGGGCGAATCTTGATCTCTCAAGAATGCTAAAATAGAGGCGGCCTCACAGAGCAACACTGGCGCATTTCGTTTAGAGACGTAAGTTTCCAAAATCCCTCTGTTAGTATCGTAGGAGGATACATAGTGGGAGAGTTTTGTAAGGTACCCTAAAATACACTCGGGGTTTTTTCCACAGATCGAGAATCGAGGAATCCCTATTGAGAAATTTAGGCTCCCGCACCTAGTAGCTATAAATTTGTACAACTTCGACATGCTGCCGGTGGAAGCGAGTGAGTCCAATGTTCTTCCGAGGAGTGTTCGGAAGAGTGAGGCATATGGGGGCACCTGAGATGTCATAGTATGATCTCTTGCCCCATATGTCAGAGCAGGGCACTGCGGAGTTTATAAACAGTAGAAGTTTGTCACTTCAAGTTTTGGTAGTCCTATGCAAGATTTTTTCCACGACAAAATAAAGACTGATTATATAGCCAAGTATGCTTATGGCAGCAATAAGCGCAGACCTTTCTGTAATTTGGCTTCTTAACCTTTCCTTTGTTCAGCTGATAGTTGGTACGGACTGGCGTGGAAAGCGAAGGTCATCGAGTGTGTTTTCTGTGTTGACCCATAAAGAATCGTATATACGAGGCTGGTTTATACTCTTAACATCTTAATGCGCCCATAACAGAGGCTAGCTAGTCACTCGTACAGAGAGTATCGTTTCCTCTTAACATTGAGGTTGAAATGCTTATCGAAGACGTGCATTTCAAGTAGGTAAAGAGAAATTGGAGGCCATTTAATCTCGAAATGACGCTGATTAGTTGTAGTTATATGCAAAAGCGTATCAGTAGCCTTCCATAAAGTTTGATAAGGGAATTTGTAATGTGGGGTTTTAGCCAGTAGGGAGTCACGCAATCCTTTTGCTGCTCTTATGGCGAGAGGGTATCATATATAGGATTTATTCAGAATAAAAGGTTGATTTGTAAATTGTGTTGATGTGAACTTTATTGGATATTAATTGTTATTATTTACGTATGTCATTCTATTAATATCATTGGTCATCGAACACGATTTATTTATGCTCTGCGTGTCATACATTCTCCGCATGATTATATTACGAATACTATTCATCATATTTATATTTTATTTTTAAAACTTTATTGCATAATTATTTCCAGTAAACAATTTCATCTTATTGCGTGTGCAATTTAATGTTAGTTCAAGTTATACTATAGTATAGAATATTCTAATCTGCCTCGATGTAATAAAATCAGACGAAGCTTATAATAAAGTAGTTGCTTTAAACGTAACTACGCAAATAGTTGCCTCGATGACGAATACCTGTTGGGTAATAATGATTGAAAAAGCGAAACCTTCAACTGCGGACCGCTTACAATACTTACCAACTTTCACCTATTTGAATTCAAGTGACAAAAACTACAAAACAAAGCACGTGCAAAGCGCTTCGCTAACTTACTATGATAATGATTTAATAAAAGACAATTACGTTTGTAATCTAGTTGTGAAGAAATGTGATCTTTATAACCTGTATCGTCATTCCCCACGTTCCACCTAAAATTGAGACAGGGCACAGGTACTAGGAACTAGATACAGGTTTCAAATCGTCCGAGAATTATTTATTATACTATTTCTGGTCACGCTTGTGGCGCGTTGTTGTTATTCCGAACATTATTATTTCAAGGTTGCGCGGCCGTCGCGGTGAGGTTGTGTAGTGGGGCTCCGCGATAGGCGACGTTCAACTCGTATCTCTGTCCCTTTTTTGCATTGAGATTCAGCTTACCTTATAATTGTGTACTTAGTATTTGATATGAGTCGCCTCAATGGGCTACTACTTAACTATTTCTTGACTTGGCATACCTACTACGATACGTGTGCACACACCACCTGGATAAAGTTTTGTCATATTAACACATTCGTATACTACCTACTATGAATAAGTGCAACGTGATTTAATAAAGGATTGGCTAGGCTACTATGAATAAGTGCAACGTGATTTAATAAAGGATTGGTTAGGATCCAATGTACGCCATGCTCCTGCTCTACATTAATTTTAAAATCATTTAAGGGTTACCATTGCAAAATAATATGCTTCTTTTTATTATATTTTTTCATTTCGATAATAGAATTTCTAGTTTATACCACCATACTTGCTATAGTAACACATGAGTCAGTGTTATGATAAGTACTATTTGTTTCACTCATTTGAGTTATTAAAAATACATCAAGTGAATTAAGTAATAATAATCATCCCATTTCTTTTCTTTTTTTTTCTATTAATACCATCTTACTTTAATAAGTTTTATTTTGTTTGCTGCTTCTGTAGACTTGAGTCCTGTGACCTCCAACTGGGAGACACATGGAGGGGGATGCAAGGCAAGATGAGCTTGACAGCGCCGGTTATGAAGATAAGGAAAAAGTCAGACAATAAGCCTACTCAAATGTACGTATAATGAATGCGCTTGGAATGTATATTGGTGGTATAGCGATTGAGTCCATGAGATTAGGATAATAGGGATCTGACAATTACATTATTAACGATGGTTATCAAAATTGTCTAAGTATGTTAATACGAACAGTATTCGTTTGATAATATTTTTGTGTTCACTTTGAATTCGGTGAATTGAGTAACATACCTTGGCTATAAAATACAAGACCTTTAAATGCAAACTTGATTTTCAAATAAATGATTTCGATACCGGAAACTTCGATTATCGTAAAGGCAATAAGCTCTTTGGCTCTTTAATACATTTTTATACGTGGGAAACCAGTCGTACCTTCACACAGCGAAATACCAGCATTTTGTCTTTTGGTATCGTAATTAATGATAAATTATTTTCGTAGTGTTAATTAGTGCACTAAAAACACACTAATCAAAATTTTACAATCCATGTAAAAAAATCTTTATAAATAATTTAAAACTCTGTTCTTATATAATTTTTGTTCTATTTTATAAAAATACGAATGTAAAATACCAGTGTTTATGTTCATAATTAATTTGATTAATGGATAACCCTTTACGCCAATTAAAATTTCAGATACAGATAACATTAAATCCGTGTTATAATAGTTTGTAATAAGAATTTATTTGCTTGCGGCTTTGTGTGTGCCGTTATTGAATAAAATGGATGCATTGAAAAGTACGATTCGTACGCACACAATATATGTGCAATAAAAATAAACGTTGAATTTAATATGTTGCCCTGTCGATTTTGAAGTTGATAGGATTACATTACATTACAAGTTTTACTATATCTGCCTTCCAATAGAACCACCACCATTTCCACCTTTCTCAATCTTTAACGTCCTTATCAGTGAGCACACTGATTTCTATATTTTGGCCCATGAAATTCAGCCAACGCTTTTTTGGATGGGAACGAGATCGTGCTCCAAGTACAGATATATTAAGGTTCGATCCCCCTCCCCCCTTTCGATATAGAAGTTACTAATACGATTAGACCGCGTATCGCTGCTCATATTTTACATCGTGATCTACGTTGACGGACGCGTGCAACATAAGTCCAAGTTATCTTAATTTGTTGCCATGGGCGTACCCAGGGTAGGGCAGCTGCCCCCTGGATTTTGTTTACGTCCCTACTAAATATCTATTTTTGTCGATAAAAGTTAAGAAAAAGAACTTTTTGCCATTTGCAATACAACATACAACTTTAAAAATAGCTACTGTATAAAGAATTTATATAAAATTTGTTTATTTGTCTTATAAACTAAATCCTTATAAAATAACTAAGTCCTTATAAAAAATATGATTTGCTCCCCCCCCCCCCAGAAAAGAAAGTTTGGCCCTGCCAGGATTCGAAATCGCGACCAATTGGTACAGAAAGCAGGGTCACTGCCAACGACCAATTAGTCGTCAGTATCGATGTGATGTCGACATTGTCATGATATGGCCACGTTAGCTGCCACACTCCTGCACACTATTTTTGCTTTTGTATATGGGTCTGATCATACTGTATCACCATCCATTTGGCATAACCCCGTGAGTAGTACGGCTACACGGTATTGAACATCGCGTTTCATATCTCGATTGAGACGTTATAAACCTTACCGTCTTATCACACGGAAAAGACATTCTCAAACTTCGACGGATACCATGATTACTACATACCCAAGTCCTAGGTTAAAAAAGGGTTTCCAAAGAATGTTTTTGGGGTGTTCTTTAAGAGCTGGCTCCTCGAAATATTCATGCCACCCGTCCCTCATATAGCAGTACGCCTTGGTGGTTTATGCTGTAGCGACATTTAATAGAGTCTAGTTTCTTTCAGAGCACGAGACAGCTTGAAATCAAGCTTCTGCTTCGTTGTGGGCTTTCACTACTGCCTTTAGGTTTTAGGAGAGTGGTGTTTTGTCACTTTTTGAACAGTACCTTCTTCCGGATCACTCTCTGAACCTTTTGGAGATTACTATTAAGTAAATAAAGAGTCATAAACAGACTTATAGAAATTGATTTATATAATTGATAGTTAAATCTAATAATTTTTATGGCATGATCTTACGATTCTTTGTGACAAATTTTTAAATTTATTATATTATTTTTAGCTTAGTTTTTTGTTTCATATCGCTGTGGCTGCGACCATTATAAATTTAAAATTCATGTTAATGTATTTCCAAATAGTCATCGCCGCGGCATCGTGCCTAGACGGCACGCGATTCCAACAACCTGTATTGCAAAAAATCTAAAATTTTGTCTTAGCAAGTAGTCTATCTCGTCGTGGATGAACAGACTAATTCGATAATATGGAATAATAAATCGTATGTTAGGGGAATTTATCTTTACGACGTAAAAGTTAGCAGTAGTTTCAGCGACCAAACGATATTGACTCGTTTGCATCAAATTGGGAAAATAATGAAAATCAAAAAATGTATATCGATTGCTTATTTTTGTCTAATATCGTGTTCGCGCCGAAGCCTTGTCTTAATTAATTGAATTGGCTTACAAGTTAGGAAATTCAGTGAGGATGAAAAATAACCAAGTTTCGTCAACTGCTCTAAACCACTACTGCTCCAGGATAGCCTTCGTACATTATCAAAAATATTACAATATATAAAATTATGGGTGTTTAGACTGGGTACATTCCTGTACTCATTATTACTCGCCAGAACTTGTTCTTACCAATTAAAAGTAAGGAATTTATATTGTAATGTTTTATTTTCGAGGTCGAGTCAACAAAATTATTACAGGAATAGCATAGGTTGAAAATAACACTGCTTTTGTTGTTTTATTTATACAATAGGAGATAATACCATTGATTCAATGTACTGCGTCCTGATATCACCAAAAGCGTACTGCAGTCTCAGTGTGGTGGTTATCGGTAAACACTCCATGGACAACTTCTTGATACCGAGCTTCGTGGTCCGTGATGTGAAATTGAAGGATCTTAAGCATAAAGGTGTAAGTAGACTGAAACATGCACCTGATGAAGTTAACCAATTATCATCGCCTGAAATTCAAAATTAATGTAATTCGTCCAATTCTAACATTAAATTTGCATATCCAGTTCTTGCAACTTGGTATATTTTAAACCCGGACCCAAAAAGAGGGGTGTTATAAGTTTGACGTGTGTGTTTGTCTGTGTGTCTGTGTATCTGTGACCTCGTAGCTCGCAAACGAATGAACCAATTTAAATGCTTTTTTTTTAATTTGATGTAGAGAAGTTAATGATTGGAATTATCTTCAAGCTTAACTCCGCAGTTTGAAATTACTAACATTACTAATACCAAAACGTAAATGTAAGTTAACTTTTTATTCTGCTATTATCTAGTATTAAAATACTTCATTATGATACATTTATATTACTAGATATCGACAAATATGCCAACTTTGCACGTTTTTTTTAGATACATACATACACTCACGCCTCTTTCCCATTGGGGTAAGCAGAGACCGCTTCTTTCCACCTGCTACGATCGTTTATGTAGCAAAGTAGATATCCGCAGCCCTGAGTTCGCCCCCGTGGGCAGCGAGACGTGTCGGGTAGCGAACCACGATGCCGCCATTTTATGAGGTTTAAAGTGATTAAATTTCCTCATTGCGTACCCACGGTTTAGTAGAAAAGAAAGGAAAAAAGGATGAGGTAGGGAAAGTATATTTGAAAAGGAATATGGAATTTAGGAAAAGGACTATAGGGTATAGGATACTACTATCTCGGAAGGAGTAGGAAGAGACAGTAGTAGCTCGGGGGCCGGGGTCGCTTACCCGTGAACTTAAGTGTATTGGCCGGACAGGCGAAAGACTTAGTACTCCCTGACCTTTTTTTTATATTGCATAAATTTCAATTTTTTTTCTATTGAAACTTATGTACATATACTTTTCTACTTGCTACAACTATATGATCATAGGTACCCGTATGTAACATTTTTATGTTACATTTTAACCAAAATTTGTACGATTTTGAAGGCGTGCAAAATTATCTGGATTGTTAACTAACATATTGATTTTTGATGTAAATGTAATTTATATAAATACGTAACAAATCCCACGACTAGAAAATAAGACAACCTCGACATAGGTTTTGTAATGTTGTTTGTAGTATTAACATTTTCGTAACAAAATAAATACATCAACACGGTCTAGGGATATGTCTAGAGATATTTTAAAAAATACGAATTACTTAATAATACGAAATACTAATTAATGTGTTAATAATTTTATATGACATCTATATATTAAAAGAAACGTTATTTAATACTCTACCATTTTTTTAAATAAACGTTTACTTAGATTACAATTTCAGGATTTTATGGGAAAAAAATGAAACATAGACCTAAACCGTATTTGAATTTTTATTTTGTGAGAAAAAACGGAAAAAAGAAAAATCATTTAATTGGTGCGCGCCGATTTATTTTACGTGCACCATCTGATTCGTCAAAAACAGCGCGATAAATGGTGAATGACTTAAATACCAATACTTTACTGTTTAAAGTACGATGTATAATAAAGTCATCACCATACCTCAAACGGAGGATAATCAAGAGGAAACCTCTTTGCGCGATCATCATCGAAAGGCTGATTATCATTTGCTAGAATACATATGTCCTGGACAAATCAGTGGCACAATTTTGTCTTTAGTGATGAAAAACAGTTCAATTTAGATGGTCCAGATGTATATTCATATTATTTTCATGATTTTAGGAAAGCAGAGAAATCTTTATCACGTCGTCACTCCGGAATGGCTCAGTCATTACTGAAGTGAAGGTGCATATCATTATATGGGGCGCGATTTCTTGTTACGGTGTCATTAATATTTCCGTTATTAAAGGCAAGCTAATTTCTAAAATGTATATAAATTTACTCGAAGGAAAGATAAAAGAGATTCGTAGAGTACCTATTTTAAAAAAAAGTGTATTTTTCAACAAGACAAAGCACCTTCACTTATGTCACATGAAACCATAATATGGTTTCAGCAAAATAAAATTCAAGTTTTAGATTGGCGGCCTAACTCGCCCGATTTAAATATAATAGAAAATGTTTGGGGCTATATATCTCGCCAGGTATTTGCCGGTGGACGCCATTTTAGTAGCAGCGTAGATCTTATAGAAGAAAACCATAACATTTGGAATAACTCGGACCTAATTACATTCTATCTTTATATGAATCCACTTCTAATTGAATTTTTAACGTAATTAAGAGCTATAAAAAGTACACAAAATATTAAAAATAAATGAAAATCATATCTGTATGTGTTTTATTTTAGTGAGGCTATTCAAGTGACGCGCCCTATTTTTTTACTTTAGTGTACAATTATTATTATTTATTATTAAACGTTTATTCCTTTTTATAATGAAACTGTAGTAATAATTTATTAAAGTTTATTTATAAAATCAAATAGGCAGTTGTTCCTATAGAACTGGACTTACAACTAATTATGCAGGCGAGGCTACTCAAGTGACGTGGACTGTATATTATAATTTTGATGTTTCTAAACGAAACTGACAGCACCAAAATTATAGCCATCTCGTTTTGGGGTTTGACATTAGAAAAAGATAGGAAGGAACTAAATTTAATTAAGTTCTGTCGCAATAGAATCAGCACCAATATGATCTAATTTCCAATCAAATAAAAAACATTAACATAAAACTAAAATATTGGCCCATATCGGTGGATTTGCTTATAAATTGCTTTTAGGGCAAAGATACCTTGATTGGCAATGTTGGCATATTTGACGGTAGTTATGGTAGTTAATCTGAATCAGAATTTTTTTAACTTACAAAGTCCTACAACCGTGGCGTACTGACGCGACACGCCTTGCAAGGTTATTCTACCGCGAATTGTTACACTTGAAACAGCCTGGGGTAGAAGATCACGAACAACAAACATGTTCTAAAATGGATTTCGGGCAATTGCTTATAAAGCGGTTTTTTAGATTAAGTATACTCTCAGAATCTTCAGATTTAAGTGCTCTTCCTTGTACTGTAATGTACATTACCCCATTAAAGAGTGTGCTGTTATTGCAGAGTATGACTGTGTACATATATGTTCAAATCTAAGTGTTAATAATTATTATTGTTAAAATATAATAATTGATGGAAGAACAATTTTTATTGATGGAAAAAAATACGGTGTTTTTAATACGGAGCTTATTAATTGGTATTTCATTCACGCTAGACTGGAATATGTTTTTAATGTACAAGACTTGCCTAAAACCTACACTATCCTTTCAGCTCAATTAGTCAATTCGCAGAAGAGACATCAATATGGTGGCTAAGGTATGAATTTCCTGTTGTCATTTTTCATTGTTTTTCTGAGCTCAATATTATTACTAGTTGAAACTTTGTGATGGTGATGCCGATTCATGGTCTATATCCGTTCTTATTAAATATGTGCTTTGATACGCTATTTAATAAAAAGTTCAGCGATTGAAAAAATAACAGACAATTGCAGTTTCGCTTTTAATATACAGGAAGGGCGTTGGCGATTTTAATATTAAATTTAAAAAAAAACACTACGAAAAATACATTTTTATTTGTATTTTTAGTAAATAGAAATACTGGAATTTGTATAACTTAAAAATAACGCTGTCCAAATGACGTCCCTCAGTTGCTTGGCACTCTTGAAACCGAAGTCACAGATTATAGAAAATTCGTCGAAACGTTGTTCTCTGTTTATTGCTAATTTTCCGAATAATGTTTCTTTACAGCTACTCCAAATTGCTCGGATTGTTCCCGAAGCCCACTTATTTGAGTTAATCCCATAGAAAATTATCACATGGAGGGAGGTCTGGGCTGCATGGTGGCCATTGAATATTTCCCCTTTTGGAAATTAATCCGCTGAAAATGTTTTTCAGGAAGGCTATGGACACACTAGCCGTATGACATGTGGCCCCGTCTTTTTAGAATCGCATTCTCAAGGTATTGCCTTGAAATTTCTGCAAAGCTGGTATCAAGAAATCTCCTTGCAATCATATTGCAATTATTATTGTTGGCCCTAACCACCATCGCCTGCTCTTTTTCGTTCTGAGAAATTATGGCCCAACTATACCGGTATACATTACTACAGCCCACACAGCGAGCTTAAGGTTGTGAAGTAGACGTTCGTGCAAGCGTCGGGGATTGATTTCGGACCAGAACTGATAGTTTGTTCACTTAGCCAATAAAATGAAAATCCGCCTCATCACTGAATACCACGTTGTGAAAATTATTGAAACGGTCGAGCATCAAATTGACAAAGTTATGTCGGTTATTAATATAATCAGGTTGTAGTACTTGGACTAGCTGAATCTTGTAGCCTTCAAATGCAAATCACGCTTGAAAATTCATCGCAAAGTCAAAGTCGTTACTTTCATGTTTAAATTGACTTTTCTTAAGCGTCGACTGTTACGGATTTCGCTGAACTGAAACAAGAACTCGTTCCACAATGTCGGCATTATTGTAGAAATCGGGCGATCACGAGGCGTTATTGTTACTGTCGAAGCGTTGTTGTTACCGTTGTTTCAAACATTCTGATCCATCTGCGTATCACATCGACGCTTGAAATTTCACTTAAATCATGAAAACCATTTTCATATCTCTACAGCTGTCGTGCAATAATCACTGATTTATTGTTTTCGTAATATACTAATCCGTCTACTGCTCCATTGTGACTAAATTTCCACGAAGCCACGCGACTAGCAACGTACCTTTCCGCCGCCCTGCACAGCATGAACCCGAGGAATTAAAGAACTAAATCGCTAACACGCTTATGGCCCATCCTGTATTATACTCTGAAATCGAATCCGAGATCAAAAATGTAAACAAAAGGGTTACCACTACAATAAAATGAATTGTCCATGGTAGTTTGTTGAAAACCGTTAAAATAATAGGTTAGAATTATTTTCACCTGTTAAATAAGCATAAAATAAAGCCGAATGGAAATCCTTTGCTCTAATATTTACATAAACTACAATTCCTTTTTTTATTTTTATTTATAAGATAAAAACGGTACGAATATATTTTATGCTGCAGACAATAAGCAAAAATTCCTAACATTTGGCTCACTATAAAGTAAAATAAATTAAATATATGGGTATTTTTTTTTTATTGAGCCTCCCTAATTATTACGAACGCTTCACTTCGATGCGCGCGACGCCGCCATTTTGTTCATTCGGTTATTGACGCTTGTCTTGATTGAATGTGCTCCATGTGTCAGTATCGTCGTTATTGTGTTGATTTTTTGTTTGTTGTTAAGTTTTTGTTTTATTTTGTTGTTAATATTTCTGGTGCTCGCGTTCATAAACAGACGAACTATGGATGCTGAACCAGGTTCTACCACCAAAAAGGAGATTCTGTCACCGCAGAAAAAAAGGCCGCGAATGTCTGTTTCTGAAAAGCTTATGGTAATGAATACTTATAAGACACACACAAGACGTGGCCTAAATATCAGTACTGGTCTTTAACTGATTGCGCGAAGAAAACTGTTGAGATTCTTGGTGTTTCTGTTACGGTTCGCAAAATAGTGAAAGAAAATAAGACTACTGAAGATTTTTTATCACCCAAAAAACCTAACCCAAAGAAAAATATTCTAGATAAATTGGATGAATTTATATATTCAGCCATAAGGCGAAAAGTACATCGCTTCTTTTATAGAATTGAGGCTCCGACCATCAAAACGTGACTATCAATAGCTTATTAATTTTAGTGCCTAACAATATTACGGTTCTGATTTTTAAGAATATATTTATAAACATAATATGCTTTTAGGTTGTTCAAGCTGTAAACGAAGATCCAGAAATCTCAGATCGTTGAAAAATCAGGCAAATGCCTGATGTTTCAACGCACACTGAGATTGGTGCTTCAACATATACATTTCAAATATGCCACCCATAAGCATTTCAGTCCGCTGATTGATCGGCAAGATATTATCTTGTGGAGAAAACGTTATCTATGGAGGATTAAACAATATCGCAGAGAAGGAAAGTTCATCTATTACCAGTACGAAACTTAGATTAATGAAGATAATTAATTTTATATTATTATTCAGTTATTCCTACTTAAAAAAAAAATAACTCGAAACTTGCTACCGATTTTGAAGAAATAAGAAAATATATTATACAGAATGTGAAGTAACCGTGAACTACAACAAATATGAATGGAGTTGCAGTATCCGGTATTTCTAAATAAAAAATCTAATTACACATTAACCATTACTTTTAGCAGACACACAAACATATCACTGTGAATTAAATCCCATAGAATTGGTTTGGGCTCAGGTCAAGGGTCGCGCCGCTAGGAATAATAAAACATTAAAAATGAATGAAGTTGAAAAATATTTGAAGATGGCTTAGGAGAGATGACACCGCAGAGGTGGAATGAATTTATTAATCATGTGATAAAGGAAGAAGATAAAATGTGCAAATTAGACCACCTGATTATTACAGTGACAGATTAATTTATAATAAATGTTACTGATTCTGACTCATCAACAAGTTGGTCTGCTTTCAGTGATAGTGAAAGCCTGTGAACTGAGAACAGTCTGTGATTAAATGCTCTATAAATTACAAATAAATTAGATTTCGTTTATGTTGGTGCTTTTCATTTATACCATGTCAATTTAAAGTTAATTCTAAAACACCATACTCTTGAATTTATTCACAAAAATTATACTATTTTAAAGTTTCTTACCCCTGAAATGTCAGTTTGACAATGACATTTGTTTGTTTATATTTTTGATCTCGGATTCGATTTCAGAGTTTAGTGTGGATAACACGTGATCTTTTCCTTTTGTTTCAAAAAAGCGCGAAAAGCTGAATGGCTAGTGTAAGTTAGTTGTTAAAAATATTATTATAAACGTCGTTGGTGCCGATTCTGTTGTAACAGAACTTAACTAAATTTGGTACGTCCCTATCTATTTCTAATATCAAACGCCAAAACGA